>JAAXYW010000606.1:0-33342 GCA_036851895.1 Orthonychiurus folsomi | reverse complement strand
ATCAAATTACATTATTGAAGGTGGAATTTGGACTAATAAATATTTGGGATTTTGGTGGTTGATTGATATCTTAGATTTGATATGGAGAAGCTAAAACTGTCTCAAGATTTAGTATCTAATCCTAAATTTTATTTTATAGTCGAGATCGTAGTTCTTTTGTTAAATTCAACCCGATAACGAGTCAGTGTTAATTTTACCGAAGTTTCAGCCAAATTTGTTATAAAATTAGTATCTCTGTTAATTCATGAATTACTTTGTTTTTGTCCGTACTTCGAATCCTAATTTTATCTACATGTTTTTTGTTTGCAATTTTCAGGCCTGTTCCTCAGAGGTCATGATGCTGCGAACGGCCAGGCGATATGATTTCTCAACAGATACGATTATATTCGCTAACAATCATCCGTACAATCGAGATAACTACGATGTTGCTGGAATTGGAACCACAGCAGACCCCCTTTTTAATTTTTGCCGGCATCTATGTACTATGAAAGTTGACAATGCGGAATATGCCCTTTTGACAGCAATTGTTATATTTTCAGGTAGGCTGAACGAATGCTAAGGTTATTCTAAATTTGAAGTGCTAGCGATTCTGATTTTAATTGTGTACTCCCATTCTTGTAGAACGCCCTGGTCTCATAGAACCTAGAAAAGTTGAGAAGATTCAAGAGATCTACCTTGAAGCTTTAAGAGCATACATAGAATACCTTAGTCCAATTCGACCTGGTGAGTTTCATAACTGAAATAGTTTACAACTTCTAGTTTCCCGATGAAAACTAGCTCTGGGTGCCATTTGCAAGGCAAATAATATAATCAATAATCATTGCCTAATTCAAAGGCTTCGAGAAGTGAAGTATTTGAGAGCTAAGCTACTAGGATTGTGACTTTGCACTAACTAAGCATATTCGTTTGGGGGAATGAGGTTTGATTTTGGAGCTGCTAGCTCAATGTAATAATGTAATTTTGTCACAACTAACGTATTCAAGTTAACGTGAGTTAAAAANCTAACTAAGCATATTCGTTTGGGGGAATGAGGTTTGATTTTGGAGCTGCTAGCTCAATGTAATAATGTAATTTTGTCACAACTAGCGCATTCAAGTTAACGTGAGTTAAAAACAGTCAAACTCAAAATAGCGACTGCATTGTTAACTGCTCAGTAAAGTAATTTGATCGTATAACTCTTAGCTCAGAAGAAATGCCCTACACAATCTAGGCAAATGAAAGTAACGCTAAATCTGATTCCGGTTTATTATTTTGTAAATATAAATATTCATATTATGCCGTCTGGACAATTAGTTTAGTCATAGGCTCGTAACAAGAGAGTGTGATTATGAAACTTTTAATTTGCAGATGAGTAGTACCTTCGGGTCTACATATACTAAAATTGGAACGATTTTGCTGATGTATTCAACAAAAATGTTTTTCTTTGCAGGCATAAATTTCGCAAAGCTACTAGGAACGCTAACGGAGCTGAGAACCCTCGGGAACATCAATTCACAAATGTGCTTCAGTTTGAAATTGAAGAACAAGAATTTGCCACAGTTCCTCGTTGAGATCTGGGATGTGAATACACCCGACATACCCGATTGAAGGGCGGTTTACAGTGCCTTTATTATTATATTATACTATTAAGTCTAAGACCTCACTTTGTACATGTACATACTGACCAGGACTCAGTATTCCACTACACTTCAACACAAAAAATGATTATATTATGTTTTATGTACGTATTAAAGAGATCGAGTTCGATATTCAGATGTTGCTATACAAAAAGAAATCTCATCGCCCACTCTTCTTTTTTTCTTTTCTTATAGTCTTTATTCAATTACGACAACTTTTGAATGGATGGCGGAATAAGTTTTTGCTAAAAGTAGTCAGTCGTCGGGAACACGGCTTCGTTTGAGGGGATTTAAGTTGGAATGCCCTTCCGTGCAAGGTCTCTACATTCACGAAAATAAAATTCATGAGCACGCACATCCTTTGTACAGGATTCCATAAACTCAACTAAAGTATCTTGCGAATTTTGTTAAAGGAGGCAGGGGACTTTGCATGGCAGAGAAGAAAAGTTCGTGGCAAAGAAACAAAAGGTTTGCCTCCGTATTGAGAATGAATTGAATTTATTGCGGGAAATCGGGAAACGAGTAACTTCAAGTGGATTTCTAGTCACTTCAACTAACATAAGTTTCCTAACCTAAACTATTGCATGTCCATATCGTCTATTTCACTTAAAATCCCATCCCGTCCGTCACAAGATTCCATTTCGTGTTTCTGGGCTACTCTGTGGTTTCCTGGATCAGATTTTTCAAGTGCGGTCACTAGGCAAAGGACTCGTTATCCATCCAAATGGATTATGCGGCGAAAAACCTCAGGCACGAATACCATTTGGAGAGTGGGTTTTGGGAATTTTTTTTGCAATCCTTTGGTTTCTTCACTAGGCAAAGGACTCGTTATCCATCCAAATGGATTATGCGGCGAAAAACCTCAGGCACGAATACCATTTGGAGAGTGGGTTTTGGGAATTTTTTTTGCAATCCTTTGGTCTCCAAAATGACTATTTCAATCCATTAAAACTTTTTTTTTCATCCGAGTGGTTCGTCGTGATTGAAATTTCCTCACCTTTCCGTGTCACAGCCACCACCTTGTTGGGAATTGGTTATCGCAGTAAACAGGAGATTGATTTTGTGGTTTGAAATTGCGTTTACCAAAGTTGAAATGAACTGAAATCCAATTCACATGTTGTAGAGTGTATTTCATTCCCAATTGCATTATTACCTTAACCCGACCCCGTCATCCCAATTTTCACAGGAAATGGCTAAGGTGTGTTCCTCGTTAGCTAGCAGCGTCCGTCCGCTCCACGTCGTATAATTACAATTGTAATTGTGACCTTTGCTGGCTGAAAGTCTGGTTAGTTTTTCGTGACAATGCGGTGGTGACCACATCAGACATGCAAGGATGTATGTATGTAACATGACGAGCACATTTCCATTCCAACTGCAATTGGGATGCAATAAACGAAACTCAAGTAAAATAATTTACATCTTGCTATGTAGCTTGGTCGGTAGCGAACCTAGCAGGGCGTAAACGGAAAAAAGGATTCGTTTAGCTAGTCTTTTCTTCGTTGGAAATTATTAGTTATTTTTTCTTCTTACCTTCCACTTCCACGCACGTACGATATACATACGTCGTCCGTCACACAAGATCTTGAAGATCCCTGCCAAACCTTGGATCTGTAAAATGAGAAGGGGAACAAAGATGAGACGGAGGGTTGCGGATAAATGACAAAACCAACGACGACGGTTGGATGGTTAAAATTTGTTCACCGATCCGCTAGTTTCCTTATTCTTATATTTTTACGGCAACGAACCCTTCCTTCGTCTGTCATAAAAACAGTATGTATTTGCCTAGAGGCTCAAACTGACAAGACGGGGGTTTCCAAAAAACATCCACACCACTAAAGCCCAAGCCAAAGGTTCTCATTTCCACCATAACATTATTATTTTTTCTCATTTGCATCCATTTCCTCAATTTTGTAGTTGCTGAATGGCAGCCCATTCCAATTTTGCGCCTGCTCTCAGTCCCATTTCAAATTTACGACGACGACGACGAGGACCAAGTTTAACTAGCCGGCGTGGAATGAAGGCTTGCTACCGAAAAGTGAAGTCAGTCATTGGCGCCAATAAGTAAGTTAAATAAATGGAGATGACTCGGATATCTAAACAAAGGGAGGATTTAACTTATCATTTGTACCTTACCTGTTGTGAAGGATCCACGTTGAGTGTCGAGTCCCAATTAGATTTCCCCCCTTGTAACCTCATTATCTCCTTTCATTATTTTTGACGTTTGGTGATTGTGTGTGATATATACTTATAACACAGGCATCCGGCGACATCCTCATCATCTTCGTCAACAAAGGCGGGCCATGGCCATCATCACCACCACCACCCTGGCAAACCATCCCCACTTGCAATCCGTCATGCAAAATGTTTTCAAACAACTCATTCCAATCCCAAAGTGGCTCCTGTTGGGAGTCCACGGAGTCGTGTCATGGGTCGAAGGTCAGGATTTAAAAAAGTAGATTCAGTTCCAGTGACGACGACGACGGTAGGAGAAGGACTTGGTCCTGGATCACTCACGATTACACAAATCCGATCCGTTCCATTGAATGTTTGTCATCTTCGGGATAAGCATGAGAGTAGGTCCAGCTACCTCATCAATTCCAAACAGGTTAGTGGCTATGTGCTAATTTTATAATTTACTACGTATGACGGGAGTGTGAAAAGCTTTTAAAGTTGCCAAGTTCTGCGGAAATAACACATGCGACACAATATTTGCACAAAGGTGTGAATTACAGATGCAGGAATTAAGAAGCCGGTTTTTGCAGTTAGGATTTTATTTTTATAGGCTGGTGCAGGTGTTAGATACTGTAGTTATGTGAGTTGATTTTAAACTTATATTACGAGCACTGGACGGACTTTAACTGTTTCATTGGTGTAACACAATGACAACCAAAATCATAAATTATATAGGGCACGCTGCTTTTCAATTTTTATTGTGTAGTTTTCAAAATAATGCTTTTTTCTTCACTGGGCTTGACAATTATGGAATCAGAAGGATCTTAGATTCAGGATTCAGATTTGTCTTAATTTAATTTTAAATCTGCTAACCATATTTTAATGGATTTCATTTGTGAGTATTACTTATTTTTAAGGAGAATTACGTCAGTTTAGTATTTTTAGCCTGAATGAGTTTGTCGTTTGTAACTAAAGCCGAACACAATAAATCATATAACCTTTACTACCGAAATTCACAACAAAGCTTAGTCTTCACTTAAATCTTCCATATCCGTCCCATACTTAAGACTGGAACGAAAATACCTTCCAACCACCTTGTCGAGTTCCTAAGAAATTGAGCTTGACAAGAAATCTCTAGCGAAATAATCTAAATGGGAATGGTGTGGTTTCCAGGTGCGTTCCAAGCTCTCATCCTCACTTATGCCCCGCTCCCGAAGTCTGTCACCGGGAATCTTGAGGACAACCCCGGCCCGTCTTCAAAGCCCAAATCTTGTTAGATCCGTGAGTAGTTGTGAGAAGACGAGGAAGAAAGGGGATGTCAATGGCCAACAAGGTAAAAGCATGATTCCCGTCCGCATCTCCTTTACTGGAAGAAAGACGAGTCCGGGTGGTGAGGATCGGATTCCGCCACAATTACCCGCCCCGCCACTTCCGCTCCCAATAAAACCGACAGGTAGGTTTCTTCCTTCCATTCTTTATTGTGTGTAAGTTGTTTTGTTGTATTGAGCAATACTGGATGTGGCATGTCATACATCCCCGCCTGAGATTTAACACAAGGCAAACACTTTGTTGAGCTGAAATATAAAAAAAAGGCTGAAAAACACGACGCGGCTTGGCTCATCGCAATTTGCAAGGTCCACGGACCGACCACCCCAAAAACTTGAAGTGAAACTGGGCCATTTGTGGTATTTTTTTCGCACCGCCTTTGGGAGGAAAATCAATTTGGGTCTAAGTATATGGTTTACATGTACAAGGGGAACAAAGCAGTGCGTCAGGCCAGGAGCTAGTTTGCAGGGTGAAATTGAATCTGGTAGACCTGAGTAAGAAAATCCATTCTTTACTTCTGGCAGTTGGCAGGAGGGATTGTACTGTACGAAGGATACATGGGAAGCCGCGCGTAGACAATCCCAGCCATTAAACTTTAATAACATACATCCCAATGAGGACTAGGAAGCCAAAGCCATGCCGTATGCAGTGTTACATCTTCATCCAAAAGTCTGTCTACTGCCAACGGTAGTAGGGATGGATGAAGGACAAAGTAACTCAATTTAAGTTAACATTGTGTAAGTACAAAGTAAAGTAAAGCAAGTCCAACCCGTAGGCAAAGGGGAAAATGGAATGAAGACAAGTTGTGCTTTTCCCATGTGGTGGAACGGAAGGAAAAGGAAATTGGGTGGCCTGGGTTCAAGTGCTGGATCTCAAGTTTCTATACGCACAAGATGTACAAAAAGTATGGAGTGGCAGGCAGGGAGGCAAAAATGTCAAAACTCAAATTTATAGGAGGGATTCCACGAAGGAGGAATTTAGGATGGAAGGCAAGTGAAAGACAAGATGATATCTTGTATACAAAACACAAGTGTACTTTACAAGGCGTCAAATTTACAGACTGAATGAGAATGTGAGGGTTAGAGCAGGCCGTTGGGGAAATTGATCAGATTCTAATTTGACAGTTTGTGAAAATGTTTGGAATGGCTGTGGAATAAATATTGTTCTTAGTTTAACACAATGCGGATAATTCAACAAAATGTATTCACTGTTGAATTCTAAGGTGTATTTATGAATTTCACTAAGTGTGGCAGGAGCCAGGATTACCAAAAAAAATGTCACTAACTTAAATGTGGTTGCTCTTTTAGACAAAATAAGACATGGGTACAAAATATTATGTTGTTTCGAAGAATAGCAAATTTTATAAATACAAACTAGAACATTTGCTTCCATGCAGTAACTGTAAATAGAGCACGAACTTTACAAGGTGTGATATTTAAAATTATTTCACCCAGTTAATGCACATATTTTAATTACGTTCCACTCTATTATAATGTTTGAAGTCATTTTAAATTTTCTGAAATTAGTTCTATTTTGCCCATATCTCACCAGCTAGAAGGTATGCGGTATTTTTTCGGAGAACCCACCGGGTATTACTCAATTCTTGCCATTGTCATCTATCCCACTGCACCGTGCCGATTTTAAAATGCAATCTTGACTTGTGCTTCAAAGCAGAATAAATATACTCACAACTTGGGATCAAAACCCAACGAGGCAACGGCACGACACGCGCTTGGCTGCCTTTGTATGGCGGAATGTGAAGAAAAAAAAACACTTCCAACCCCATCACACAACAAATCATCATCAAAGTCAAAGGCGTAGCAATTCACCTATAAATTCACACTCATTCTTGAGGGAGTCACACGTTTCCCAATGCATTCCGTTTCCCCGAATTCCATTCCGTTCCATTGCTCCTGGAACTGATGTGGTGTGGGGTTCCGTTCTCGTACCATGCCGTCCTTGCCACTGATTGCCATTTCACTTTCAATGTCCAATTAAATTCCAAGTCCAACAGGATTCCATCGTAATTTAAATCTAATTTGAAAGGTCTTCCTTTGAAATTACGGAATCCTTACGTACGGGAACTCAATTACCCTTTGATTTTGCTGACGATAAAATTCTCGTTTAAAGGAAAAGCAATCGAATCTTGTAATTAATTTGATTCATTCCCTCCTCTCATTTTTAAATTGAGCATTTGTTTTCCATTAATTAGTCGCCCTTGTTCCAACGGAACACGGACAGAGCACATGTCATCTTAATTTTGCAATTCAGCATTTGCGTTTTCATTTAACTTTACCGTTCTTTTCTGAAATAAATGTATTTTTATCTTCCCTTTTGCGTGTACAGCGCGGATGCGAAATTTGGTCTATACACGCACACGCACGGTAGACATGCCACTGACGAAATTACACTCTCCAACTTGTCGCTGTCACATTTTGCTTGATTTTATAATTTACATAGCCTCCAGGCGCCCAAGCTAGTTCATTATGCAAGTGAAGTAATTTTGAAACAACAGAAATTAACTGAGGGCTCTAAATCTTTTTTGTTCTGTCCCATGCCGGCGTATGCTGTTCCAAGTCCACAAGTGAAAGGGCATGGGGAATTCGGACTAGTCGAGAAATTCGTGACGGATAGGATACTCACTGGCTTGGGGAAAAATACTGTGTGGCTTGACTTTCCCTTTCGGAAGAACACAAAGCTCACCTCACTTACCTATGTACTGTTATTTTAAATTGTAATGTAATGCAGTCTTTTGATGGTTTGGTAGAAAAAGACTAAAGGGGGAAACTTTGCTTCGGAAGGTTCTTCGGCTCCCTTCATTTTATCAAGTTAAGTTGCATTAGTTACTTGGTACAAGTACAACTGGAAGGGAAAGAAAAGGCTACACGCTTTGGGCATAAAAGTGTAACTCGGGAACTGGTGGGCTTGGGCTGACTGGGTTTAACTACTGTACCGCAGCGAAGTGCGAAGGAAAGAAAAGGGAGAAAGGCGACGCAATGGGAGTCCGCGTTCTAACTTTATATTTATTTCACGGAGAATCTTCACGCTCTCACACATCCTGGCCGGAAAATGGGAAGGGTGGTTTCCTTTAATGTTGGGATTGGATATGCCGGTTTTCAAAAATACTGATATCCTCATAAACATATTAATTTTCTCATTAATATAAATTTGGGTTAGGCGATCTTAAGATACGCGTTTGCTTTCACCAATTAAAATGTGGTTTTGTTTTCACTTCATTATCCAGAAAAATGTTTGCACTACCTTGAAGTCTATGTATTCACAGTAGGAGAACGCATTCCCTAGGCCTGAGGTCTAAGGATTCTTAACAAGGAAGAAAACTAACACGAACAATGATATTGCACTTGTATGGGTTTTTATTTCATTGCTCTTAGGGATTTAGCTTTCCAAGAACAAAGTAACGTAAAAGCATGCTGTGAGAAGTATACACTCATCGATTCCACTCCATAAAAATGATATGGGAAACGGATAGGCACTCCCTGAGTCCTACTTAATTACGGGGTGGGAATGGATGGAATTGCGTCGAAATTCCATTCCCTCCCCTGAAATCTGGAGTTGAAGAAAACTCGGCATTGTATTTCCGGACTTGACATTAATGGTCCCAATGGATACCGACATATGTACGTACTTACGCCATGTAATTATGTTCTGTTTACTTTCTGTCCATTACTACGTACATTATTCCTGATCCTTGATCCCTTCCTTACAATTTAGCATAGGATCAAAAAAACTTTGTTGTTAAAAATTCCCATTTCCCATTCCCACGTGGCTGTTGTAAAATGACTAAATTCCAAGGAGCGGTGTGTTGTGCCATTATTTCCGTTTCCCGAAATCAAGGCGGACAGATAACCCGCATCTTGACTGCCGTCGTCGTCGTCTTCGTGTTCGCCGACAAAGGGGACTGAGCCTTTTAGCATTCCGTTTATCCCCTCTGGCTTTTCAAAGGGAAAGAAATTCAATTCAATTCCAGCAAAAAAGAAGGAAGAAATGCATGTAAATTGATAGCCCTTTTTCTTTCCCCCTTCATCCCTTCAAAACGCTGACAATTATTTTTGCCCTACCCTAATATGGTACAGGATTTCACGTTTCACGCACGCATTTGTACATACGAATACATAGCCTTACTTCCTCCAAGCTCCATGTGGACCAAATGTGTTGAGGGGCTATTGGCTTTCCCCAGAACGCATGCTTGCAGGAGCCGAAAACTCCACGAAGGAAGTAGGTGGTCGCCAAAACTTTCGTACATCTCCTTTCCTTTTCCATGACTAGACTAGACTTTTTCGACGAAGGATTCGACGGAGGAAAAGGCCGTCCCTTCCTCCAAATTTATAAACACAGGGAGTTGGAAAGTTGACGGATCCGCACCAAGTCTCTTTTTTTTCGCAATGTAGTTAGTAGTGAGCGGAACGGTTAGGTGTTGGTTTGTGGTGGTATGGGCCCGGGTTGGGTTGTGTGACCGATTTCCAATTTTTGTAATGTTTCATGGTTGGCTGTAATTACGGTAGATTTTGATAAGTTTTGTATATAATAATAATACAAGGATTACGTGTAAATTAACATGTGTAGTTATTGTACGGATTGCTGTGTTCATACGGGGAAGGGGATGCTCAGTGGCTGTGAACCACCCTCCGGTAAGGGTTTTGAATATTTTAATGTAAATATTATGGGAATTGACTGGAAAAAATGATAAGAATTAAGAAAAAATGTTTTTTTGACGATGAAATTGCCTTGTTAGTTCTAAATTTGCGGATCCTACAAGTGTTGGCAGGAAGTAAATTTGGGAGAGACACGTGGATGAGCTACAAGGCGAGACGTTGCTCAGATTAGCCTCGTTTCCCCTTTCGTGGAACAGAACAATTGCCACCAACTTTCTCTTAGTTTCCCTTACCCGTGCCTCCCGTGAAAGCGGGTGGCGGAGGTCTATCTGGTGAAAGGCTGGGGTTCATAATTGTTTAATAGTTTGCTTGTGGAGGCGGGACTTCGGGAAACTTTGGAGGCTCAAATAAATCCGACTTTTGCAATCCCTGCCCTTGCATGGTGTCTTTCCACTTGTCAGTTTACAATTAATTTAATCCTTCGTGATACCTTTCATTGCTTCCATTAATTGACGCGTACAATGTACAAATGAAGAAATATAAACACAATGCGAAAACAGTGCGAATACAATGCGAATATATGGCATGGCATGTCACATGCTTTTACAATCAATTTGATTCATTTGAAATCTTCCTTTCACTACAACAATGGAGAAATAGAGATTACAATTCATCTTATGGACTGGCGTGGCATGTGCGTATTCTTGCTTCTTTCCGCTTTGCTGTAGCAATTGTGGGATTTCCAACATTCTTTTCTCAAATAATTTACTCCATTCCGCCAAATCCTTTTATTCCACTTCCTCGCATGCTGGATGACTCTCATTGGAATGAATTCCGAACAACTGGATTTCCACCGGATCCCCAGAATCTAAACTGACTTGGAGCCGCTGGGAATCTTCATTCCAAGTGATTCATTCCACATCCGCATCGCACCAGACCTGATTGACTCCCTGACATTCGTTAGTCTGCTTTGACTCCATGCATAACGCATTGGCTTGGCATTCTCGTTCTCAGCAACCAATTGTGTCCTCTCCTTCCTTATTTTTTGCGCTAAGTTGATTGCAATCAAAGTCCACTTATTCAAGAGCCAATAACCAGTCATTTCTTCGACCGTGTCCACTCACCCTTAAAAGATAGGAGCCATGGGCATGGGGTTTCTTGGCCAAATCCTTTGATGACGATCAAATTCGTTGGGTAAAAAAGTTTCACTCATTTAATTGACTTCCGAGAGACTCATTTGGGATGGGGAGAAGGGATGTAATATAGGGCAAGGGAAAAGGTGGGAAAGGGGATTTGGGGGGAAGATTTGAGCGAAGTGAATTAGTTCTGTTCTGAGAAAACCCAATGGTGAAAGGTCTGATTGGACAATTTCTTTCTTTTTTCTCCTTTCCTTGGTGGAGTAGATGAAGAGGACTTGGCGGAGTATCAACAGAGGAAAAAGGCTGATGCTCTCTCGGCTCACAATCAATTCAATGGTGAGAAAAGACAATATGTTTTCAAGGCTTTGATTTATTACCTTGTCTACTCCCGGCCTAGGTTTTTGGCCTGACTTAATAGTAAGTAAGTATCGAATCGTCCTGGATTTCCGAGTGAAACGAAAGCGAAAGAGTCGGATTTAGGATCAAACTTGAAAGGAAAGGTTTCCAGGAGTGGAGTAGTACAGTAGGACTAGGCCAGACTGGCAAGAGAAATCAATTTATTTCAAATCCTAATGATCCTCTCCCACAAAACCTACATTTATCCCATCTGCTAATCCTGGATCCAACAGACGGTAATATCAAAGGTATATGGATTTGGATTCAGTTAATTTTTGTCCGCCGCATCGATTGCACAATGGATGAGGGGCTTCCCTTCCCGGATGGACTTACTTAATGGATGAGCCATTCGGCTAAGCTGCGAGTCATCCAATTTCCTAATCCATTTGGATTTCCATATTTCGTATTTGTAGAGGTGTACTCGTCGTGCAGATAAATGTCTCTTTCTGCGCCTGGAAGTTGCGATTATATTCGTAAATTCGTAGCTGACTGCATGGTGGGCATGAGATAATAATTATTCGTTTCGTTCGCAATTTCGCTCAAAACTCGAGGAATCATGAATAGATTTTCGCATAATTTGTATGAAATATTCAAGGGCTTCGCTCGTGCTTCCAGCCCTCTCAGGCCCAGCTATCTAATTTAAAAGTGATAAAGT
Source organism: Orthonychiurus folsomi (assembly GCA_036851895.1). Taxonomy (NCBI): domain Eukaryota; kingdom Metazoa; phylum Arthropoda; class Collembola; order Poduromorpha; family Onychiuridae; genus Orthonychiurus; species Orthonychiurus folsomi. Next base: position 21,425 of record JAAXYW010000606.1, on the reverse strand, counting down.
TCCCCCCGCTTCTCCTCGCCAGAAAATAGCTTATGAGTTGGCTGAGGGCAAAACTAAAAGTGGAAAGTAAATATTATTTTGAAATTTTGAAGAGGGACCCGACCAATGAAAGCCGGGCAGTTGAGTTGGGCAAGAGAAAGTTTCATTTGACAACATTTCGCGGACGGAGGAGAGCAGAAATTGAGGGCACTTCTCTAAGTCGTCTACCAAGTTCTTTATTATTTATGCCGACCGAGTGAGTTTGAAGAGGGTGGCTCAAAAATCCGAATCCCCAAATGCAGGGTTCACGGTTTTGAAATGCATGATGATGGGCTTTTACAAAGTACGAATTTTGAGGACACTTTTCCCTTTTATCTACTTCTTTTGCAAATTTTATGTATGGATTTATGTACTAAACTGACGAACACTAGTAGTGGGCGGTGAGATAGGAAAAACTAAAACCCAATTTGCAAATGGGAGAAAGGAAAGGGCAAAACATGCAAAGCGAATAACAACACGAAATTGAGGACCACGAGCAACTTGCAATTATTATTATTGCATTCCACCTTTCATTATTTCTGATGAGGGTAAACAACAACAGTTTTCTTTTCCCGTGTCTCCTCCCCCACAATCCATACATATTGCTCCATATAATAACATACATTTGATACATGTAAGGTAATGACAACGACAGGTCTGTCCCTGTCCCCTGTCATCTCCGCTTTCCCAAAAACTAACTTTTTATGTCGAAACATTCGCAAATCAAATATACATGGGAAACGGGGGAGGCAAAGAAACCATACGAACGAACGCACTTCAACTTAGACTGGATTCTTGGATTTCCTGGAAAAGTTGCGAATGGGAAGAAGTAGGAACTAGTCCTCCGCTCGTCGTCGCCCCCCGCAGCAATCCAAGCAAATTCCCTTTTATTGATCTTAGTGTATATTTGTCGTTCAAATTTTCCAAATCGTTTTTCTTTCTCTTGTTGCGTCTGTGTCTTCTTGGGTGAAGGATCTCATCCCCCGTAGGCTGCAGATGGCAATTTGCCTTGTCCTCCGGCTGCTGGAACGCTGAGGTCACCGTTTAGGCCTCGTGTATCCCCAACCCCATATCCTCCAAAACCATACCCACCGGCATTTCCTGGAAATGCTCCTCCTGGTAGATATTGTCCATTTGGGCTGTTGAATCCACCCGAGGCCAGCGGGGCAACCACAGCACTAAAGCCATAACAAAAGAAAATCATCCATTTTCATCAGCAAAGGAACCCACTGCAAGTCTGGCTATGGGATTTTTGTTTAATGCAAAAAAAAAACTCGGGAAATGAGGAAAGGTGAGCCTCCGGCGGTTACGAAAAATCCCTAATGACTTTCTCATTTCATTGTGCATACCCAAGTGAGCTCACAACCGACCCACGAACGGTTTTATAACTAATTTTACTGAAGTTAAACCCATTACCCGTGAAACTCCCTCCTTCCCATGAATTTTACTAGTGGAAAAACTTTTTTTTGACAGTGGGAGTGCTAATTAATCGTATGTTAAGCTGAGCAATTTCCCCTCACTTACCTCCCAGCATAGCCGCCGGCGGAAATGTCATGACCCGTAGTCCCCGCCCCTTGAAATCCAGTCACAGAGACACCGTACGGACGGAAATTCCCTGCAAAAGTGACAGAGAAAATAGCTGAACCGAGGACCAGGAGAGCAAACAAACTTGGAAGGGGACCGTGTCGGACCATTTTGGGTAATTAATTGAAATTTAACCCAATTTTGACTGATGTTATTTAAGGAGTTGGTCCGCCCCCGCCGTCGGAGACATTTTCACAACAATGGAACCATAGCGTTAACGGCAATTCATCACGTTCCCCGGTATCGATACCCATTTGCCATTCCTCCTCCTCTGTTTCATCCCCAAGTTTCAAAACTTGTGTAACTTTCGAAATTCCGTATGGTTTGGGTTGAATTCAGTCGGAGGGCATCCATGGATCCTCATCATCGTCTGTTTTTTTGGCCCCTATACTGCAATGCAGTACGTACGTACGTATGCTATGTAATGATAACCAATGTAACGTATTACGTAGGGCTAGATACTTTTGACCCACAAAACAACAACAGAGCTGAAACAAAAGTGAAATTGCATTTCACTAAGACAGTCTTGTTTGTATTTGTCTTTTGAGTTTCAAAGCCCAGGATTGTTTACAAGGGATTCTTCCCACGGTTTCTGTCGTAATGCAATTGCTGGCAACGAGAATCATTGTATTGTGCAAACTGGGCTACTGCGGCTGCGGCACGGCAGTTGCTACTGTTGTGGTGGGATTGACAGGAAGCGTGGCAAATTGGCTGTTGTAAACCAATTCAAACTGAAGGCAATACAGTTCCCTGTCTTTTACAGGATTGATCCAATTTAGTTGGTAGTGCGTAAGTGAGTACATAGGGTTTAGTTTTTTTTGGAGGGGATAGAATCAGTGGGACGAGAATTTAAATTTTTGGACTTAAACATAGCACATTTTGTAGATTGGTTATGTCACAAATAGGCCATTTTTTTACTTTTATTAGTAGCGAGATTTAAAACAAGAAATTACAAGCATGCAGATGTTTAAAGTTTTATTGAAATTTTAAACAATTTTACTAAGATCTGGCCACAGCAATCTTGTCTTAAATCTGTATATCTGTGGTTTCTGTGAAAGTATTTACTGACTTTGAAATTTTAAAAAAATTTCCTGGAAATCCAGTATGATGTCCATTGATACACTCCGGCAAAACTTGCAGTTTGCTGATTAGCCACGTAAAAATTCAAAGAATAAATTAGTTATAAATTTTATCTAATTGGCACAAGGCTGACTGCTGGTCTGGCGGGCGTTTGAAGGAAGGGAACGAAGCTTAAGCAAAACGGCCTTTGAAAACGTGATAAGCTTTTCATCTGCCACATTACACCGCACTTTATGTACACGGCTATTTATTTAATGATTGCAATAATGGACTTCACATCGCCGTAGCTGTTGTATGTTTTGTAGGCACAAACACACACACACTTACGTACGAGGCGGGGAATGAATGGCGGCACGGTGCGGCGTGTGGGCTCAAATGAATTGTTCGTGATGTAATGTGATGCGAAATTCTGAGTCTGGGTTTTGCAAATGGAAATCATACACGTCCGTAGGACTCTGAAACGGTACATCGATATTTAGGAAGGAAGGTGTTGGATTACAGTAGACCTGCGTTCCTTTGCGTATCTTTTGAATAATATTCTTGTTTAAATTGGCTTGGCTAGGATGATACATGAGCAATACATAACAACACAGGGTTCCGGGTTAGGGAGCGAGCGTACTCGGATCTTTGCTAAGCACTTTAAGCCGGGATAAACTCCAAACGTGATGAGACTCCCTTCCAAACAAACTCTGCTCTGCATGTTTTAATATGGAGATTTTGATTGTTGATTCATCGTCGCCGGAATTCATGCTCTTTACTCGTCCAATGAAGGGGCGGCCGAATAAGGCAATTCTGCGCTGAGTTGTGTACACATCCGTGAAAATTGTTTCACAGCCAAAGCAAAGATTAGTTGAGAGAAATTTTGACTCCCTTGGAAATGAAATGCTGGGGGACGAGTGGCAGAAGCTTTGTTTTTTGACTAATGAGAGGGGCGGCCAAGCGAGGATGTTTGCGGGGGAAATAGTTTTAGTTTCTCGTTTTTCCCTCGCCCAAACTTCCTCCGGATGAAAGTTTTGGTTTGGATGAAATTTTATTGAGTAAATTAATCACTTTGTGGGTATCTAACCACTTGTACGATGAGTTCATTGACTGAAATACAGCCCGGTATCAAATGAAGTGCAGGGAATCTCAGCTCAGGTCTAAGAAAATATTTTTAATTATAGAGTTTGTAGCTGTGCTACTCTGAGAATCTGAATTCAGAAAGTAAAAGGCTGTGAAATTATTTGATTTCTTTCCCGTGAAAAGTGTTCCAATGTCTGGCGCCGACATGATCTTAATATTTTCATTTGAGATGCTCAAAGACCCAAGTGTAATCTGAGGCTGAAAAGAAATAGGAATCTTTTTTGAGCGTTTCAACTTTGCGAATCTTAATCATTGGATCGTGAAAATGTGATGAGTTTTAAATGCACGTATTATTCTAAAACTTGAATTTCTGGTTGTTCCCAGTCTCAGCCTATGCTCAGGTTTTATTAAGTTTGGAACTCAGGTGGAACTTGTTTTTAATTTGCATTTCGCAATTGTGAGTATTAACCTGAAGTTGAGTTAACGGTTAGATTGGATGACAATGGATACAAAAACTAGAGCTATCATTTTTGTAGAGCTATTTTGTGACCCATTACGGCTGAATTGTCGCAGTGATGATTGAGAAACCTTAACATGATGTGAAAAAGCCTTTTCATGTTCAATTACCATAAGTAATTGTAGCGAGTTTCCGAATTTGTCACTTTCCGTTAGAAAGTCAAAAGGCATCAAAATGGATTTTCCATGCAGTTGTTTCTCGTACTAATCGTAAGAACCCCTTACGCACATGTACACTTTTAAAACACAAGTTTCACTCTTAATTTTAATGTTCAAAGCAAAATATGAAAAGTAATGAATAAAGATTAAAAGCAGTGAAATTAGGAATTGAATGGGCTAGTAATGTTTTGAAGCGTTGAACGAATCAGACAGAGGAAATTCCTAAGAAACCAACCACATCCCTTCCCATGTGCTTTGTCATAAATTTCCTTTCAAAATTTAATTTCATTACAAAGTGCTAAAAAAAAGTAGGTTAATTAGATTGGTTCTATGTAATTTCTTTAATTCCCTCGTGCTGGGATTCACCGCTTGCCGAACAAGGAACTAATTTTAATTTGATTAAAAACAAAAAACACTTTCTGTAAACTGGGCTAATTGCAATGACGGAATTGTAAAACTGAAACTGGGAATGACGATGCGATGACAGAAGTCCAGCCTCAAGCCATTCCATGTGAAAGAAATAAAGACAGGAATGGAATTGAATTATTTGAGGTTTTCAGTTCCCTTCATTTTCTCACTATTTGTCTTTCGACTCGGAGACGAAAGGAGAAATGAAGTAAAGTTCCTCAGAATTTTAATATTTGCTAGGCTTTTTTTTTGCCCGGGTTATTTGAATTGAGGGTTTAAAGGTATCCCACTACGTACGTAAAATTCAGTGCGTGTGTGGACTTTTCAGTGTCAACAGTTGGAATTGGTTGGGATGCATTTGAAAGCAGTTCTTCTGAGGATCCGGCGGCATTGGAATTTCCTTTTCTTTTACTTCACTTCCCTATGTATTGATTCCCCCCTTCCCATTTCCAAATCATCCGTCCGTCTGTTGACTGGTTCACTTTTTCCAGACTCTTCCAGTTCCTCCGGCATTTACGACCATCCTCCGCTCAAGTTTTATGTCTTCTAGTTCATGTCATGTGTCATGTCAGACTTTAAAATAGCCTAGGTATGTCATCTTAATCCCCGCTTCCATACCGGACTTATGGACTTGACTTGACATACTAGTGGATTTCAAGACGTGCAGATAATCTTTCACTTCATGTTCTTTGAATTTGCATAATACATGAAAAAGGACGTAAGTAGGACATTTGTCATCTTTTGCTCTGGTTGCAAAATAAAATATAAAAAAGTCAATCGAGGACAACGGCGACGACCCTTGGACCATCCATGTGCATGTGGTGTGTTGAATCCCCATCAGGGAAGTTTAGGGCAACAAAACTGGTAATCTCAATCTCAAATGGAGGAGGAGAGGTCGACTTGAGTCAATATTTACCAAAACTCTTCACTCACGTTGTGTTCACATATGAGAATCCCCCTTGGAGTTACCATACCATGCATGTAAGTCTGGAGTGGTTAGGAGCCAGCGAAAGTTCCTCCGTTGCGAAATAAAATGAATGCAATAAAGTTAGTTGCCCTAAAATCTACCCCCTACTCCTTCCTTGGTGTATACGACAGCGCACGGTGGGTAGTTGGATTAAGGGTGGTACTTCAGTCCTTTGGCCCTTGTCCTCTTCTTAACGACCAAATATTCCCTTGATTGGAATGTTTACTTCGGGTCATTCGAGTCGTCTTGTGGGCTTTTTTGGTCAAGTGTTTCTAGTAAACTAGCTCCATACAAAATGCCAATGAGTGTTTTCTTCTTACAATATTGATAGTTTTGGGATAGTGGATTTGTAATGGATAAAGAAAGAACATATAGCTATCGTCTGTTCTAAAACAAACCTTTGAGCGGTTTGGTTTGGATAGCTATTGGACAACTGTTAATTATGATTATATAAAATGTGTTTAAAATAATTTAGTCAATAGTCGCGAATGTGGGATTATACAAAATGGATATTGACACAAAGTTTATTTGTCGCAATATAGCAATTTTAGCTAGGCTTAGACAAACAGAACAGAAGTTGTACTATTCCCTTTGTGAGGTATCGCATTCTCAATTCAGAAATTTGCACATGTTTCTATTGCACCGAAAAACGGTTTTGAAAGCAGTTTTGAATCCCTTTGCGGGATTCCTTGTTCTACTTTTTTGTATTCCATTTCTCTTATTTGGACGAAGGGAATGTATGTGAATGTGGGTGAAATCGAAATATGAATTTTGTATACAAATTCCCATGAGTGCATAAATCTACAAAAAGGAACCCAGTGATGACTGTGCTTAGTCTAAATCTAACTTCATTCGCATTCCTTGTTCAGCATAAAGGCTTCGAATTCCAACATCCAAATAAATACAATCTGTAGTAGCTTCATATTACCGATTTACCGACATATTTTTTTAAAGATTGCATTCAAACCAAAAAATACATTTACATCCTGTGAATGCCTTTGCAGTTTTACACACGCGCGCAGTTTTCTTCACCCAAGAACGCGAAGTGGTATGAAATATTTATTTTTAATTTCTTTCCCACCCAACAGTCACCTAATCAGTTCCGACAAATTAAAATTTCGAATTACGCATGCTAAAATCCACTCCAGTCAATTTTTCATAACTTCCGGTTTCAATTTGCCACACACACGCAAGGCATGCGTGCGTACACGCGAAAACGCATGCATGGAATGACAAACCCACTCATTTGTACTCCACACACATACAACATACACATGACATGACGTACGGAGGATTTAAAAACCCGGGCTTCATCACCATCCACCGGAAGTATTGACCCCTTTGACACTTTCCATGAACCACCCTTTTTTTGCACTCACAACCAGACTGCGAAAGATAAAATGCTTTGCCTGATCCGGCACGGCAGGAATGGGACGGGACGGGCAGAGATAATGAAGGGATACGGATAGGGCCACATACATTCCCATGCATGCATCCCATTGCATTCTCAGAGTTGCACATTTTCCGTTCAGATTCAGAGCCACTTTTGCTGTGGAGAAGTCCTCATCTCTCCAAAAGATTATTTCGGAACTCCGGGAACCGCCCGCCCGAAACGACTACTCCTCTGACTCTGACTGACTGGGCTGTGGCCCGCAATATCGATCCCGGGACCCTTTTATAAAATTTCATTTCCAAACACCGCCACGACCCACCATCAAGTACAAGTCGTCGTCGTCGTCGTCTTCCTTTCTTCTGTCCCTGTCTGTCCTTGTGGTTGTCGTCGTTTTTGTCCTTCATCAGTATTTTGTTGGATGGATGGTGTGTCGTTGTTGTGATGTGAGTTGTTTTTGTTCCGGCCCGTGATCCGTGTTCGTGTATGGATTCGGAATAGTCACATCAAATACCAAACACCGACCGAGAAAACGGGTTGTGGTTGGCCCAGGAGGAGGAGTCCTCGTGGTCGTGGTCGACGGATAATTTCTCCCAAAGGTAATAAAGTCCGGGGAGGACACAGGAATCTGATTTACAAAAGGAAAATTGGATTCGTGGATTTGTTATCGGGTTGGGACGGGGGAATTTGGATTATTATATTGGGATTTCCGGACTGAGATAAATTAAATGGTTTGTCGGTCGGTATCTTAGTAGGATTAAGGGAGCGAGTGGGTCATGTAAGCGAGACGTTGGCCCTTGGTATTATAAATTGGTTATTGAAAATATGAATGCTGTCCTCCTGTCCTACGTAATCTATTTTGCCGCCTGGAAGTTTAAGGGGGAGATTGACTTCTGTGGGGTCTGGGACTATAAATCAAGTCTAAATAATCAAAATGAGGGAAGACGCCAGGCGGACGGGCGATTCCTCCAGGAGCCAGATGCGTCCAATTGGCAAAGTGCCAAATGAAATAAATACAAACTGCTCAAAAAGTTCTGTGGCTAGTAAACCCTAGTAGAAGTGATTCTTTTTTACTGTATTGAGCAGCAGTCACCATTACATTTTGAATCCTTTTCTATTTTCAGGAGGTTCGTCCAACAAACCACCGAGCAAGTCAAGACTCCTTCTCCAGGCACTCGTCGGCATGGACATTCAGGTTAGTTGCAGCTAAAGGTTTGGAAGAGACGGATCGAATTTTATTTGTTTGTCGGCGTACGCCGGCCTCTTAACAGTTAACCGAATCGTTTTGATATTTGTTTGGTTCACTAAGCTCTTATCAGAAACACGCTTGTTTGGAAGTCAACTCCAGTGTTTACATTTTTGGTTTCTTTGATTTTGAGTTTGTTTTATCCGATTCTTCACTAGTCCCGAAGAGCCGCTAAAGCAAAGCAACAACAACAACGAGCACTCCCAATCATGGCATTTCCACGTCAGCCACTTTTACCGCAACCAAAGTTCCTATTTAGACGACCTATTAGTAGTGCTAGTTCAGTTCAGTCGGAGCCGCAGGTTTTTTTAATTTTATTTTTATTTTGTACTGTGGTTTGGTTTGATTTTAGGTTCAAACTTGAACGTTGGACTAATATAAGTTTGTTGCACTTAACAGGGACCTCGTGGGTTTATGACTCGCCAAACTGGAGGCGGAAATTCGTCTGTGCTTTTTGACGATGACCCGGGTATTATGTCCGAAGCGGAAACTTCCTCTACTGGTTTTCGACGTGGAGGTAAAGCAAGAAGTTCGCTCCAATCCCTTCCTGTTGTTCGGACGCCTTCAAAAACATTGGAAAGACCATTAGGTAGGATTATATATAAATTCTCCTGACCCACGGAGTGGGATAATGAAGCTCAATGTAAGCATTCTTGAAAATGACTTGTAGTCACATTTATGATGTCATTGTCTCTTTGCCTGGGCGTAGTTTAGTTGCTGAGTAATAAAAAGTACACGGCGAACAGCAAAATATTTTCCTGTTAAACATTAGTGTAGGTGGTGGGTATGTAAACATCATCGACTCGGTGACTTAGGTAGGTGAAGACTTAACCCAAAATATTGTTGCTCGCAGGATAGGAACACTGAACCTATTTTAGGATTTGCTTATTGCCTATTTGCACTGGAAAGGAGTCATTTAAGAATAGCAATTGCAATGAAGTCTGAAATGGAACATTTGCATTTGCTCGACTTTCCGGTCTGTAGTTTTATGCTTTGAAGAATCGTTAAGTTCCTTTCAGGAATGCTTCATTAATAAAAGGCCACAAGGCAGGCGTTTGTCATTCGAGGTTTCCGAGATTTTGAAGCCAATCCGTTCGGAACAACTACGCATGTATGCCAAAAATGTAACCATTGATAATGAGGTCAAAACTCATTATATTGCTTTCAACTCATCAAGCTTTAATTCTATGGGAATTTGAAAATCCATGCTTTCTACCCTTGCTTATGAAATTGACGTAGCCCGTCACAAATATGTGTGCCAACTTATTCCTTTTATCACCGCAGCTAATACGTATCTATTTTTCAAATACAGGTCTCGTATTTTTGCAATACCGGAGCGAGACGAAACGAGCGCTTCTACCTAATGAAATAACTTCTATGGATACTGTCAAGGCACTCTTTGTACGTTCCTTTCCTAAGCAGTTGACATTGGAGTACTTGGACGCGATGCAAGCCAAAATTTATATACACGACAACGGAAAAGACATGTTTTATGAACTCGAAGATCTCAGGTAATAAGAATTCTAACACCCATTATCCGTCGTTTTAAAAATTAAGTCTTGATTGTTGAAACTGCCCGTTATCGTTACATTTAGGGATATTCGTGACCGATCGGTGCTTCGATTGTTTGAGCCAAATGTAAACGGAAATGGAGCAGTTCCTTCATGGGATCAGGACCAATCTTATTTCAGTGAACCAGAGTTTGACTCTGATTTTCAGCACCAACACATTCACAAGTCAAAGGTAAAAACAATTTCGCAAAATAAATAAACACTACTCGGGAAGGCAAACTTGCTACACGAATTTTTATTAGTTATTTTCTATTATTAACACAAATGGCAGAGTGAATTTAGCATAAGGATAGAACAATGGACAGTCTTTTGGATTGAGTTGCCAAACCAGAAGACCGCCCGAACCCCCGTAGAGTATAATCAATAGTCATTGCACAAATGGATATTTCGGTTGAAGTAAGTTTTTGTGTGCTGCTTTGGCCTGGTTCTGGCCAAAGTGTGCTATAAGCGGAGGGGAAACCAAGGAAGTGCTAGATATGTCATATGCATGAATTGAATTATCTATTTAAATGTATAAAGGGCGGAAATGGTTTTGAAGAGGTTCATTCACTTAAAACCGACTGAATGTGGATCTTAGTTGCATTTTCCCATTCATGTGGAGTGGTTTAGCCATTTTGGTAGTCCACAATTTCGCTGCTCTGGATTATTTTCCACTTAGTTTTCTCACTAAATTATTTATTTTTTCAACCCCTGAAGGTTTCATAAATAACATAAATGCCAATTTAGTACAATAAATTCTAGTTAGGTATAAGAATTCTATTATATCATAGTTAAATTTGGCGAGAAGGCTTTGCAGTTTGTTGGGACTTGCAATACATACACATTTTGCAACAATAGAATGAATGGAGAATTTACAGCTCGGGACAACTTCATTAGGATTGAGGCTACAGTATGATATCATATTTCTTATCTGAAACATCTGTCCTACGTTATTTTATGAACTAAGAAGATTTATCAAATCACAGTATTTGGGTTATATCACGGGACAGAGGATTAAAATAGATGAAGAACCAGATGTTCCAACTTGATTAATTTGCTAAATTTGATAAAAAATATGTTTGCTCATATTTCTAGGCTAATAAGAACCCCTACCTCCCCCCATACGCTTACCCGATTGGTGCTACGCTGCCCAGAGGTCGACCCTACTCTCCTCTTGTTGCAGCACCACTGAAACCAGGTATGTAACAGTGTTTCTCATTCGTCTTCATTGTAATTTTGTCTTGGTGAAAATGCTTTCAAGCAGGCTCTTCTTAATAGCTTCTTCTATTAAAATGTACTACTTACTCAATTTTTAGTACAAACACCAACTAATCCTGGTGCACGTAATTCTACGTTGCCACCCCCAAAGCCACAGAGAAATACAACGCCCACTTACAGTCTAGTCAACAAAAGACCTCCCGGTGTGTCTCCAACTTCCAATATGGTGTATTCTCCGCCGAGAAGTAGTTCTGTAACTGATAGATCCAGTTCGTTCCCTCCTCCAGGGAGCCACTACGGGGATAGAAATACTGCGGATCTTTATGCTTCTGCAGGTATCACCATTAGTGGCGTTTTTTCTACTCATTGCTGTTGGTTTCAATTTATAAAATTTACGAATTCTTTGGTCTCTTTGTGTCTACATTTGTGTCACTTTTTAAGAAACATTGCATCCTCCCAAATATACTTGTAGGGCACGAAACAACTAAGCTGATTTCTTATTTCAGATCGTGGTGGCTACATATCTTCCCCGGAAAGAGCCCGATATATTAGCACGGAAGATCCTTACTACAATTATCCTCCACCTTCGAGATCTGGGTCAATCACGCCAGTAATAATTGACGAGGAAGCCAGGTAATCAGAAATTTATAATCCCACCGATCCTACTCAGCTTAGCATATCAAGCTAATAAACTTATAACTAATCCTTTGGATTTTTATTATTACGTCCAGGTTCAGAATGGAGCATATGGAGAGACAATTAGCTAATTTAACGGGGCTAGTGCATAAGGCATTACAACCGACACCAGTACCAGTTGCGGTACCCCGACTTCATTCGAGTACACTTCCACGAACAGTTGGTGCTACAAACTACAGCCTCGTTCCTCAGAGAGACTACATTCCGACGCGGGACTTTCGGGGTTAGTCTGGCGAGCTTTTAATTTTCTTAAATTTTAAATCGAAACGGAGGAGCTTTCTTCTAAAAGGTCTTATCTATCTGTCCATATGTCTGTGTAGATGACATAGATAAGCACTCTAGTTCGAGCTCTGCTTCTCTCCCAGGTAAACCTTGCTTTAATAACCCATCTGTATATGTACCAATCGTTCTTATTACACTGTTTCCTCAAATTGAATTGTTAATCATATTGTTTTCGGGGCACTTTGTATTCTGAATTCTATCAGTCCGATGTAATTGCAGCAATTTGTAACATTTGCCCCACTGCAACTAATTCCGATTCTAATTTCTCACCGCAAACATACTTTTTCTTGTCTTTGGCACTGGCACTAATGAAAGTTTTAAGATTCTTATGGGCTTCCGGATTCATAAATCATTTTGCTTGTCGTCGTATTTAATTCGCTTTACCAATGTTGTTTTTGTAACTATGTGCAGACGAAAGACCTCCTCCGCCAGAGAAAATAACCGCTCACCCAAAGTTTGGAAAAGGTAGTTTTTGGATGTTTATTTTAACGTTTTACTGAGCTTCAAAAATTACTTTTTGGCGCAGAAAAATCAGTTTCATTCAGTGATGACCAGCCAGATATATCCAAGCAACATTCACCAACTCATCACGCAGGTTAGACACTGTTTTGATTGTGCAATACTTTCTTTCATTTCTGGAGCAGAGTGTCCCAATAAGGGTATCCACAAGAGCGGTTAGCATTTGTATTTCCAGTTAACTTAACTTAATTCGAGTTGTAAGTTTAGTTGTCGCTGTGCTCCTTGTTAACTATTGTGATACTCTGTATGGGCTATTCTTTAATTATTCCATTTAGTTCTCGTTTTCTTATTTCTTTTATTGCTTTCTGTCATTAAACTTTCCAATCGTCAGTGGAAAAACCGACAAAACCGGCTATCAGATCTTCCACTTTACCACGAATGTCTCAGGGTGAGGTTTAATAGGTTGGTAGAAGTGTGGATTTGAACTGAATTTTATCTTATTTTATATTTAGATCGGTTGGTCACTGCCCAGCAAAGACCATCCCATCACCAACCGCCACATCCGCACCAGCAGCCGCCGCCACCAGTATTGCAACAACAACGATCATTGCCGCTCATACAACCAACCCATCCTTACGAAAAACAATATGCAGCGTATACTTCAAGAGGTATGGCACCTACGCCTTTATATTTCTCAGTTGGGTAGTGTTTCAATAAATCACTGTCTGTATATTAGTTGAACTGAACCCAGAAATGTACAATCAACTTCGGAATCTTCAAAAGAAAGCCAAGGAGTTGAAGTCTGACATGAGGATTCTACGAAGGAATGTTCAAGCACAGGCACATACTGTTCGCGAGACCCTACGAGATACATTTTTGAGGTTCAAAGTAATTGCCCTAGCTGGGAATGATCATTGGATGTCTGGTTTGGGTGACCCCGAGAAAGCCAGGTTGAAAAAGGACGAAGAACTATATAAACAAGAAATGATAAAGCTGGATAAAGACCTTTGGTAAAATTTCAGTCCAAATTCAAAGTAGCAATTTGATTTCTTAATAACTGTGTTTTTTTTTAAATTCATTGTTTTAGCGAACTTGAATCTACGGTGGAGGAGCTTAGAAGCCATGTTATTAACAAGAGAACAAGGGTGAATATGTCTGATGTTGAGAATATGGCGCTTATACTTAGCAAGTCCAGGTACCATCAGAGAGCAGAATTCAAGACCATGCCAGACTGTAATGAGTTATATTTCTGACAACATTTTTGAATACATTTTTTTAGTAAATCGGTCGCAGATCTTAAGGCCAGGTTCCCTGTTTTGCAAGAAAACATTAAGGGTCAATTGACCAATGAAATGGATCGAATGGTAACCGAGGAGAGGTTTATGAAGGAAGAGCCTGAGAGGTTGGAAACAGCACTCAGGCGGTGCAAGAAACTTACTGGAACTTTGGTTACATTAAAGAGGTATGTTTATCTGTAATACCAAAATTATTATTGGCGTTAACACTTTGCTAAATGCTGTTCAAAATTCTGCCGTAATAGACTAGCTTCAGTTCAAGAACAAAGACTTCCATCAGTAGATTCTCTGAGATCACTTCAATCTCCAGCTCCTTCCACTCCAACAGAAAAAGCTATGAACCGGGTAAGCCGCAGATCTCCACCATCTGCTTTCACCACGACTAAGCCTAAAACAAAAACAATTGCATGGAGATTCTGACAACTAAAATCCGAAACTTTTAAGTAAACTAGCAAAAGTAGAGCCATATGTATTTTTCTTTTTTCCGTAGAAGGAAGGTTGGAAAGTGAGCTCACACTTCAGACAAGTAATTACCGAGTAAACAATTATTTTTTTCTCTTGTTCAAAATTACAAAAACCACAGTCACTCTTCGTCACTGTTCTCTTCACTTTTTTTGCATGCATGGATTTTAAATTTTGAATTTCTTTGTTGGTTTCGTGAGGCTGGTTGTCAAATTGGACTTGTAGTTAGTTACATCGCATTGCACTGCACATTGCACCCACCGGCACTTGCATGCATGGCTTCAAATTGAATTTTCAAACACGTATTTCTTTTGGCCGCTGATACTGCTTTGCAACAACAGAAACACGTGCCTGGACATTTAAATTTAATTCATACTTTAATTTAGCCAAATTTAATTAATGTGATTGAACTGTGGAAATGGAGAAAATGTGGAATTGTTTCTGTGTATCCTGCATTATATAGAGCCCCGCCTCAGCTGCACTTTACTCTCCAACCGGCTATGTCATGGTCCCCGCCACCAACAACTACTCACCCACAACCTGTCCAGAAAGCCAGCTCGATGCATTGTTAGACGAACTATCATCCCAACAACAATTACCACCACCAAGTACTTCACAGCGCAATAGATTAAATCCTCCTGATCCGCCGAAAAGGCTTCCTTCGTATCCGAGTACCGAATCCGGGGGATCCCCGGTTCGTCATCCACCGCTACCACCAAAACCAACAAAGATCCCACCACCACCTCCACCAAGGACTTCCTCCAAATCGCCAATTATTTCTCCAGGTCAGCTCGGATTGGCAACGGTTGATTCCGAGTCGAGTGAAAGTCTCAACTCCCAAGATGGGATTGGTTCCGATAAATTGAGTATCAGACACCTGGAATTACTTCGCAAGCAAAGGCAATTACAAGATCAATACTTGAGGTTGCAACGGCTTCAGGACACGAATTTGAAGAAAACTGGAAGTGAAACAAATATTGGTGGGAAATTGATGATGAGTATTAGTCGGGAAAGCAATGGTGGTAGTATGTCTAATTTAGCCAATGCCAATGAGACGGACATTCTTTGACTTTGCTCAAAACTTTGTTACTATTACTTACAACACATAAGCTACGTCAGTTTTCCTATTCTTTGAATAAAAATCGTGTCGCTTGACAGAGTTTTTTACACTTCAGTATTATCCATTTGCTTTCCATTGATTCATTCATTGATTTCCCAAAATTAACTTGAAAACCGGATCGTCGCCAATCCAAAATTGGGTTGACAACTACTAGGTAACGGGCCGCAGACAACCCCCGAGTAATCTAAATAAAAAAAGCCTTCTTAAAAACTAAATTCTTTTAAATTAAAAGGCATTAAGTTGTTCAAATTGAGCCCGATTATGTAGGTAATTGATTTCCAAGAACATAAAATGAAACTAAAAGGAGAGCTGAGGTTGGTGCGGGAGTGTAGGATTCAAATGAACGCGTGACTGGCCTACCTCATCCCTCCCATTCCATTTCCATTCATGACTCACACACGGACATCAACTACCAACGAAAACTTGAAATCTTTTATCATTTGGTGGACTGGGAACGGAAGAAGAAGGCACACACTCATTTTCTGAAGATCAACGAACCAACCAACAACCCACTTTGTTCCCATCCATCTCACTGACTGACTCAAAATCATTCATTTCTTTTGTTGCCCAAATCATCCAACTCTCTGTGTGTGTGATAATTTGATTACTTGTGAGTGACCGTGTACCTGTACGAGTTCGAACAACAAACCTATCCATCAAAATGAGTGTTTTTGGAAAATTATTCGGTTTTACAAAAGAGGAGAAGAGTGTAACAACGGGGGAAGCCATACAGAAATTAAGGGAAACGGAGGAAATGCTGGTTAAGAAACAGGAATTCTTAGAATCCAAAATTGAACAGGAATTGCACATAGCTAAAACTAATGGGACAAAAAATAAGAGAGGTGAGTCACATTCACATAGCATCAGATTATGACTCGTAAACAGGCAGTAACGTCATTATTTTGTTGATCTACTTTGTGATCTATGAATGATCTACTGCTACAATGTGCACTAGTAGACTTTTAAATAGCAAGGTACTTGAAATGGCTGAAATTTATTTTGTTTTTAATTGCAGCTGCCATTCAAGCACTTAAACGGAAGAAGCGCTACGAGAAGCAATTGCAACAGATTGACGGAACCCTGAGTACTATTGAAATGCAGAGAGAGGCCTTGGAAGGTGCTAATACTAATACTGCAGTACTGAATACAATGAGCGAAGCAGCCAAGGCATTAAAATCTGCCCATCAGTCCATGTAAGTTTTGCATGATTATGATTATGGTGCAAATTCTATGTATTCATTCTATTTATGAATATTTCCTGAAAATATTAAAATGGGGTTTATTTTTATTTCAGGGATATTGATAAAGTCCATGACATGATGGATGACATCGCGGAGCAACAAGATGTGGCCAAGGAAATATCAGATGCAATTTCAAACCCATTATCATTTGGACAAGATATGGATGAAGACGAACTGGAGAGGGAATTAGAAGAATTGGAACAAGAAGATCTGGATAAAGCATTGCTCAACGTTGGACCTGTTGCAACGCCAGTTGAGGACGAAGATATTAAAATCCCTGATGTTCCAACAAGTTCCAAGACGAAAAGTGAGTTCTTATTTTTTATTGATAATCAGTAAATGTAATTCTGCGATCGAAAGGTGACTCAAATTTTATTTCTATTTCTAATTTTTCAGAGCCGACTCCTTCACCACGCGTGCCACAAAAACCAGCCGAAGAGGATGATGACGAGATGAAGGAATTAGCGGCGTGGGCTTCGTAATTAGCGGAATTATGCCTTCTATTAAAATTAAATATTAAAATTGAAAATTATCATTATTGTTCCAATAATGCTCTACTTCTACTATTCAGTTTACATTACATACAATGTTAGAATGACTTGGATCTTATATGTAGCTTATTAGATTTTCTCAACAATTTTGCATTTGCGAATTTATCTAACCTCCATATTGGATAAAGTGATCAAAAATAAGAAACCTTAAGAATGAAATAAATAATACATCCGAAACAGTTTTGAATAAAATCTTCGGAAATGCCAACATGTTTGTGCCATGTGTTCAAGTATTTTTTTAAAAAGGATGTCGGTTGAAAAACATTTCAGTGACAGCCAAACTTCTTTTAATTACTGGGTTCTAAGATTTTGCAAATTCACCGACTTTCGTTAACCTTTTCGCAAATGATGCATTGAATTGATTGTGTGAAGGATTCAATCCGCCATTGAGTACCAGAGTATAAGCATGTCCGCACTTTTCACCGCGGAATTCTAAAGTACGTTCTGATCTGAGAAGTTCGATTCTGCGGAATTGAAAGTTGCTATTTCATATTTTGTATTTGAAAACTAAAACTTGTTCAGTTTATAAAAGGGAAAAAAATGGCGGACGAGGACTACGAACCAGATGAGTAAGTCTTGCACATTTTTGTTCGCATTCATATTTTAGGGGGCTGGACTTAAGAAGTCGCTTTCAAATCACCTGGTTTTGGGTTCCCTAATTTTTGGAGCCACGCCGCTTAAGCCTAATCGTTGATTTATAATGATTGGCATAAAGTTAATCCTTAATTTACTTACGGTCGGTCACGGTCCGTTGCTCACTGTGACTGTACCATTGTTGTGGTTGGTTTATAATCGAGGTCTAGTATTTATTTGAATTTAATAACTTACTGACAACTGAATTATGATTTCTTTAAACTTAACAGTGTTGGAGGTGGAGATGAATACGATGATATCGTGGACGAAGACGAACCGGTAATGGATGACATGCAGTTAGGAGTTGACGAGGTTAGTGGGTTAAACATAATTTTTGTATAATTGATAATTTACACTGATTTCCTTTTGGGTTCAATTTGCCACCTTTCCTTCCGTTCGGAAATGTTCTTGTTAAATTTAGTTCGTAAGGATTAAGAAAGACTATGCATTAATCACGAAATCCACCTAGCAATAGCCAGTGGCACGGCCTCATTGAATTAATGTTTGTGCAATTGATGTTGGAAATTATGGAAATCATTGGGTCAAGTGTTCTATTACTCTGTTTTAGGAACCAGACAACATTGACATCCTACCGGTCGAAGGGCTCACAGCTAGTGGTGCTTCTGCTAAACGAATAACAACTCCATTTATGACAAAATATGAACGGGCCCGTGTCCTGGGAACTCGTGCCCTTCAGATCTCAATGTGTGCGCCGGTCATGGTCGAATTGGAAGGTGAAACTGATCCACTGCAAATTGCCATGAAAGAACTGAAGGCTCGTAAAATTCCAATTATCATTCGAAGATATTTGCCAGACGGAAGTTACGAGGATTGGGGAATCGAAGAATTGATTAATAACGATTAAAATGTATTTCTGGTTTCCGGCCGTCTGCAACATTGGATTATGTGTTTGACATTGGTTTTTGTTCTTCAATAAAGTTGTATAATTAAGACATTTGGCTATTATTGTATTATTTAAGCGTTTCCAAATGTACATGCAGTTTTATCGAGATGCCTGTTAAAGATCCGGCGATCCTTCCAGCTAATCTATGTAGTAACCCGAAGGTTAATTACATAGAGTACATAAATACGACTAGTGGGTAAAAGTAGGGAACGAGATGTGCTGAACGAGCTGGTCCAGCATTCACAATTAAAATATAACTAGCCTGCCTCTGTAAATTCAAGCTAAATGAAATCTGTGCACAGCAGCTTTAGTTATCGCATTGACAAATTTTGATAAAACTTTGTAATTTCGACGTGGTCACAAATATTTTAAATTAATCGTTTTAAATCAACGAGTACTATAGTGTGAAAGGTACACCTGTTTGTCAAACTGTATAATCGGAAAGCACCTCGAAGCCTCCGCACCACCGTTATGGCATACTCTAATTAACAAGAACAAATTAAATAACAAATTTTACTTCAATTTGAATCCACTTACTCATGCGTAATATGTTGAAATTGTCAGACATATAGGGAGTCTAGCCGGTATTAGTATTAGTCCAAATCGAAATAATTTAACAAGATGGACAAGCGAGTGTCATTAAAGTTGTGAATTGCCTTCACATTACCCTCACGTTGGATTTATAATAGTAAGGAAGTGAGCGCCCATCTCAACTTCTCATTTCGACATTTTTGGTTTCGAGTTAATTTTTGGCGATCCTTAATTCAGAACATTAAGAAAAAAGGGTGTATCTTTGTTCAATAGTTTAAAAAGGGCTCTTGAACTGATCTCATCCATTTGCCGCATCAGGACGGGAGCAAAACTAATGGCCAGCGTTTGGAGTGTCATTCTGGATTTTGCACTATTTGCCACACTAAAGCACAAGAAAGAAATATATTTTACAAAACTTTTTTGTTTCCCTGATTATGTTAGCTTACGTTTTCAAGTGAAGTGCAAGGAATGCAATTATGAACCGATTAATCAGCGGCAAATCATCAAATGCAATTTCAAATCCGTCATTCCCTTTTGTGATGTACCAGATTGGAATTAGTGGTGATCGCCCTTGCAGAAAGCACTTCAGGCAAGCAGTCATGGTGTGCACATTTCTTGATTTGAGATTTTGAAACTTATTGAACTGGAACTTTGTCATAATTTTATCCAACACTGCCTTCTTCTCTCTTGAGGGAAGACAGTATACCCCTGGTTGTATTTTGAGCTCAATTTCATTCACCAGTCGAAGTATTGTGTAGGGAATAAATGAAAGCGCCTCGTTATTCCGGAAACAGGTTAGCTCTGGTATTGCCCGCAGTGGTTCTTCAAATTCAAGCGGACAGAAATCTTCAGTATAAGAGTCCTAGAGCAGACAGGCCTTATAAAATAAAATGATCATTTAATTCCAAAAATTAAGTAAACCTTCGAATTTTTAAGGAGTCCTCCACATAGTAGTGAAGCTTCCCTCCAACATCTTGGATGACAATGTAAATTACAATTTTTGCATTTAACCACACGAACAGAGAACTTAACTGCGCGCAGACACACCTGACAGATTTTAGGCCTCCCTTGATTTTTAATTATAAAATTGTGACTTGTGTAATACTCAAGAAGCTTTAACGTGTTCCCGTACATTTTGCCGGATTCTACTGGTACTGGACTGCGGATATGAAGATTTCCATACCTTGCGTTTAACAACTTCTACAAAGCCGGTTAGAAAAGATCAACGACCGTGACAGTGAGATTTGCTAATATCAGTAGTAAACATTGCGTTCCGCTTTTAGATAGCAGAAATTTTACCTTAGCAAAACTGACTGACTCACTTTTGCAAAGCTTAGAAATACGAGCAGGAAATGACCCAAAGTGTACCCCTACTCTCTAGTTCCTCTTTCTCACCGGAATGGAACTCAGATTTATGCAAACTATTTGTGGAGTAACTTATTTGCCAAAAAAATATTTATATGAAAGTGCACATATTCATAGCTCATTCACCTGTACGATGTAAAAAGTAATACTACAGCACCTCATTGAAATTCTGTAGTAAAACACAATCACACAAAAACACAAAGTAGTAAACCGAACTCGTTAATGATGATTAAAAAAAATCGTTCAATTACACTAATACTAAACTCTGCATTTCCCTCCTAAGGAATGAATGGGGCGGAGGATTCCTGACAACAATGCCTTTCAGTGACAGCAATGCCGCTTAACACCAACAATGCCTCTCAACTAATTTGTGCAAGCTATAGCTCTCATCAAGAGGCTTCTAAAACACTTTAAATCTTTGAAATCCGTTCAGGCACTCCGGAGATATCGCAATTGCAAAATTAGACAAAAAGTGTAGCTTCGACGCCGATAGAATAATAAAAAAATAGTTATTATATGAAATGGCTGGATTGTAAAAATCGGGTGAGTCTGGAGCCACTCCTAGGCGTGGACGGCAAGGGAGAGCCTGGTTTTGGGGAACAGGAATACTGGCTGGGTGGGTCCCTCCTCCGGGGAAACCCTGTCCCCCGCCCACGCAGTCAGTTCCTCGGATCCAAATCCTGGAACC
>JAAXYW010000605.1:0-33352 GCA_036851895.1 Orthonychiurus folsomi | reverse complement strand
TAAACAATGTACGTAAAAATATCAATCTGGTTTATAGAATTTTGAATTATTTTACATCCAAACTAATTCCGCGAATGTAGTAAAACCATTTCCCAATTTTTCACATTAATTCAAAAAAAAATTATACGGCGTTGTACTATTATCTGTACTTCTGTAATCAAAATTGTATACCTGTTCAGCGGGAACATCTAGCTCTTCCTGATAGTAAAGCAGAAGTGCACACGGTCCACGTGGTTGAAAGAATTGCGTTATTTTCGGCATCTGACCAGAACATTGAATACATAGTCTAAGATAAATACATTGTATTTATATTTCAACAAACCAGTCCGGAAGTGTGAACTTGTTCTGACAGATCCACTCTGGCCAATGATGTTGTCTCCGAAATAAAGGAGTACAGGTATTCAAGGCGTGCATCACTCTCAGCTCTACGCTTACTGCCGCCTTCGGCCATTCCTAATTACACTTCCGACACTAATTGCACGGCGACTTTACATTATAATCCGAAAGAGCAAATAACTTTGTGATGAATTTTATGCTTTGCCCACTATTTCGTCCTACGCAAATTCACCTAAGAATGAAACATTGAAAGTCAAATACTTTCTCGAAAATGTTTGATCGATCATAGTCGATATTTTTCTCTGCCTTAATAGATGCATAATGCGTGCTTGGAAAATTGGCTCATGCCCATAAGAATTTATTTCTGAAACATGAACTACAATCGAGTACTCTTCATTTGTACTTAACTATTGACTGGAGTACTACGTACGTATACACATTATGCAAACATCCCACTTTAATATTTGCGTGATTGAGTTTTACATGATGGGAGCCGTGCTTGTAATCCAAAAATTTAATTTTTATTTCCAGAAAAATTGTATGTAGGAGTTAATTCTGAATTAGGTACATGATCAAGTGAGGTAGGGTTCATTCTGCACATTAGTTATATTAAACCCCACGACTAATTTAAATACATTGAATTTATTTTGAAATCTAAAATTTTGACTTGTACACCGCTAAGGACGCAGGCTAGAAAATTAGACGAGGACTGGTCACTCTTCACAATTACAGATAGATACATCCACTCTGCAGAATTAAATTCAGGATATTTAGGACGTGCACGAAATATTGATTTTAGGTACATCGATTTAATCCATGGTCAAGAAACTTGTTCATTCCAAACTTCACAAACTTCTAAATTTGGCACACTTAGACACCATTGAACAAGACAAAACTATTATAGTATCACAGTTGAATTGTTGAAATAATTATATAAACTTAACTTAATATATAACAAAACATCATTCAAGTCACAATATAATGAATTCAAGCTTCTTGACAAATTATTGCATATTCTGCTTTGATAAAAAAAGATTGGTCACGACTCTACAAGTGCGCAGGAATATTAAGAAAACGTTTTAAATGTAAATATGTAAGAAACTCTGCAGTATTTAAACTAATTATGGCAAAAGTCAGAAGTAGGACCTTATGCAGACTATGCAGAAGGATGAACAAATTGAATTCCAGAATTAAGAAGTAGGGTCGTTGACCTCGTCAGGAGATTCCAAGTTCTCCTCTACATTTGGCAATTGGAAGGACACCTTGCGGGCATCGTTGTCTAGAATTTGAGTTGATGTCGTTGCGCTCGCAGCCCCTTCCAAGGGTCCATGCACATGCGCATTAGAGTTTCTGGGAGAATTTGACTGCGGTTGAGCCTCATGTTGTTGAATTTCCACACTCGACATACTGTGCCACTTGGCACTCGTCGGTGGTAAAACATAGAGGTGAAGTGGTTGTTCAGACATTTTCCTTCGATTCGGACTTCGTAAATTCCCCGAACTCGACCCGAACTCAGTTCCACTGTCATCCCTACTTTGTAAGGACGTTGTATCCCTCGAAGAAATTGTACTCAAGCGTCGTGGAACAATAACAAGAGCAACCCCATACGGATTGCTATTAAAATTTGTACCGCCAGGGGCAATGACTGGACTAGAACCCGACTGTTTCCTTAAAATCGGACTGGTTGGGTCACCATTGAGATCTTCATCCTCATCTTCTTCGCCAATCTCATCCAAATCCGAGACCCCATCTCCATCATCATTATCGTCATCATCGTAGGTCCCTGGAATGAGTGAGCCATGGACTGGGCATATCTCCGGCTCAATGACAACCTCATCTGAGAAAAACGCGGATTGGCGAATGAGGCGAGGGCGATTCGTTGCAATTTTTGCACTCACTTCATCATCATCAATGAGAACAACAGTTGGGTCTTGTTTCTTGCGACTAAATGGCTTTGGATTTGCGTTGTGTGGTTTGGCACTTTCCGAAAGAACGTGTATGGCGTCGGTGGGTTGACTACTCCGCCTTGGGATACCCGTAATTGGATTTGCATTTATGCTAGCATGCTCCTCTACAAATTGCAGGGTTTTTGGCCTTTTCGACCCAGCTGAGCCGGAATTTACATTGGCACTTGTTTGAATTGAATTGATGGCGGTTGGATGGGGCAAGGGATTAAGAGGAAGGTGAGGTACGGAGGCAGTGGTTCCAGGGATACTTCTTTTTAAAGAGGATTTACCACCTCCGGAGTGACTTGCTGCATCCGAGGATACACTGGAGCGCGACATTTGCCAAGTTGCAGTGCTATTCGATGTCCCGGAGGAATCGTTTCTACTATTCGACAGATTTGAGTCTTGAGATGGTTTTCGGGTCACAGCCCAAGAGTTTCGTCGTCGAGGCTCAAGGAGTCTCAGTGGAATTCCACATCGTCCCTAAAGGCGAGAATAGAATTCTGCAGGATTTGAATTACCTTGAATAATAAAAATATTTCTAGTTTACCTGAGCACGCCAAGAGTCTGAGCGAGATGAGCTAAAATTGTCACTCGAGACGGACGCGTGTCTTTGGTGTTTCTCCCCTTCTTGCTGAAAATTTGCGGCATTGGATGTGTTGTACAAGTAACGACGTACATTTCGCATACGATAGTCATCTCGAGCCTGATAGAAAACATTTGCCATATCATTTTAAGTTTGAACCACTTCCCATTTTTATTTTTAATAATAACCATTCTAGTTTTATTAACTAACAGTTGAGTTGCATAAAAGAAAAATTGGTAGGTTTCTTGTGCTCTACATTAAGCGGTTTTGAGAAGCCACCTAATTAAATGGGCGTACTACACATTTGTTTTCAGTAAAAGTGGCTGACAAATTAGCCAAGTCAGAACTTTTGTACGAGCCAATATATCATTCTCAGGACCGTTCGGAAAGAGCTGACAAAACACTCTGGAAAAGTTGGGCTTCCCCCAGAAATAAATGCAAACAGTAGGGCATGGATTATTATGCATACAAGCTTCTCGGAATCTAAATTTTCAATTAAAAGCTCTATAAAAGAGTACATTAGGAGCAGGAGCCTGCACAAAACAAGTCTTTGGGATGAGCGCTTAAGAAACTCCACTCCTCGTCCACAAGCTCTTGACATAGGGAAAGTCTGGGTGTTTTCTCCTTGAGAATGTAATCAAATACGAATGAATAGCTCCTCAATCCCGGAGTTAAAGCAAACGCTTCACTGCCAAATGCTCCACTCTAAACCGAGCAATTTTCCTCTCATAACACGATCACTTAAGCCTCAATTTTTGCATAATAGACATAACAATAGCCATCATCTCTTCAAATTTGAGTAAAAGTGTGTAAAGGGAATGACATATCTGACTCGCCTGTCGGTTCGCCTCTTTGCTGTTATTTTGACGAAGGATGTAGCGGGAAATGAAGCGACCGACTGGTCCGTATCGACTCCATCTCTCCGGTGCAGGGATAAATCGATACTTCGCATTTCCATTCACATCTCCGCGGCCCGGGTGCAACCTGTGAATTTCACACCACACACTTAGGAATTCCGGCTTGAATTCCCGGATTTATTTGATTTTACCCTGAGTGACAGATGCAGGGTTGACCGTCTTTTGAGGACTTCTCTACTAGGCTTCCGGTATTTGGAGCTGTTTGTCGGTTACTAAAATTTGAACTATTTCGGCATCGACCGATTCCACGTGTGACGCGGGATTCCTCTATTGCCTAGAACAATAGAATTTCAAATTGTGGTAAGCATTGATTAAAAATGCCTTACTAAAATACAAGCCCAGGACATTCCATTACTTTCCTCTATTTTTGGATGCAACTGGGCCTGAATTCCACACAAAGTGTGTGGATACAAGTTTAATTAAGACCTATGCATTATCTTACCTTGCAAATGAGAACGCAGTCCTTTTTGAATTGCTTCGTGAGAATGGCATAGAGGAAGGGATTACAACAGGAATTGAATGGAAGGATAAAAACAGTAAAAACTTTTGCCTCTTCGAGTGAAACTAATTGCAGACCGAAAACTGCCGTGAGGGAGAAGAACGCAATCGGGAACCAACAAAGGAGGTCAGTAAAGACCAAAAGTGCCATTCTCTTCGCAATCCGCGTGTCATTTGAGTTCCAAGCCTGTGAGCCACGAATGGAGCAGTACATTTTCAAGTAGCAGCCCATAAGGATCGTGAAAGCGACTCCATTCGCAAACATTAGGAACACAACATAGGAGAGACTCCAGGCGTCTCCGATTTCAAATGGTAAACACACTGCAAATTTACGATAGTCCGAGACGCCGACCAGAGGAAGGATCGCCATTACAAGAGAGAATGCCCATCCGAGGGCCATAATGTAGGCTGCATGGCGAAGTGACAAGCGCTAAAAGTATTCCCTCACCTCATTATTTGCAATTAAAATGGCGTGAAGGAAATATCGATTGGTGTCTTACCTTGTTCAAGTGCATGGCGTGTGTAATTGCATAGTGTCTCTCCATAGTAATAACAGCAAGAGTGTACACTGACAGTTCGGAGCTGAGAACGCCTAGGAATCCCGCCATTTGACAGCCACTAGACAATTGCCATGGGATTGCATAGCGTCGGAATTCACCGAGAGTGGCTGAATCCACCACAGCTAGGAAACCTGTGCAAATACAGTGAATTTAATGTGGGATCTCAACATTTTATCAGATTTCTTGGAACATTTTTTAGCTGCAGTTCATCTGGTGCATCTTTTTTTTAATAAAAACGTCAGTTTCAGCTGCAAGAAGACTAGGAAACTGTGGCTTACCTAAATAAACTCCCATGAAAAAATCAGCGATAGCCAGATTGCAGACAAGGAAGCGTGGAACGTCCATTTTAGTTCGTGCAAATATGAGGACGAAGACAACCGTTCCATTTCCCATCAAAGCCAGGAGAAATACGATCCAAACTGAAAATCGTAAATGTAGGAGTGCATGAGTCTCCCGATGGGAAAGGGGAGATGGGGAAATTTAAGAGATATTCTTACCACCACATCTCAGCGTCCACCAGTCAAATAAATCATTGCATGGCAGGAATGGTCCTAAAGGGGAACATAATTCCACATTTTTAGTCAGTGCAAATAAACTGACCCTCCTCATTTTAAGAGCCAAATGCACTGGCAATCCGGCAAGGATTTATTCTCGTGAATGGAAATGCTTTCTAAATTTGATATTAAATTTTATTCAATCACAATCTTCATTATCGCAAAATTGTAAAATTGGGTTTACTGAACAGCAGGGCACCAAACCAAAGATCGACCAGTATACCTCGGAAAATTTAGGTTTTAATTTAATTCAAACCTCAACTTACCAGGTTGTGGTATACATTGGATTTCGTATCGATGATGGCGAGCCAAAGGTGGAACAAATAGCTCCATGCCTGGATCCATGAAGTCAAGGTCTCCTGCGTCGTCACTTCTCATACTCTCCGCGGCAAAAGTCTTGATGAAATCTTGAGACAAACTTCCATGATTTGAGAAATTTTCTACAATTAAAAAGTTTCAAAAATTGTAAACACATACAATGATTACAGAAACTTAAATTTTTGATTCTTGGAATGTCGGAATCTAATCTGAAACCAACACTGTGCGTGTTGAGTGATTGGTGATTACATTAAATTTCTTCTACGACTTCTATTTGGTGCAGCTGTAGAATGTAAGAGTGGAGAGACAAGAAATTTATCCTTTTGAAGATTCACTCGTTTAGAAATGCGGCAGACCTGCCAAGCGCGTGATTTTCCCCATTACTTTCACGTGCTCCAGCAACTCATCCACCACGTACAAAAAACACAAAGGACGAAGATTTTCTTTGGTCATTCCTCNAGATTTTCTTTGGTCATTCCTCAGGAATGATCCAGAAGAGGAAATTGAGTTATTCTCCCTTCTCCACTTGGAATTATTTATAGGAGAAATTGTCAAGATATGAACTTGGTCAGCTAACATAAACAAGGACAATAGGGACCAAAGCAAACTACTTTCCCCCCGAAAAACTATGGACGGATGCAAGGGCGTGTGGGCGAGTTACATTACAACGTGACGCACCGGAAGAAATTGTACTTACCAATCCCGGGCCATAACTCTGAAAGATTTAATGTCGATAATGCAGAGTCGAAGCCGGTGTCAGTCGGATAAATCACATCTTCTTGAAGGGTGGACTCCGACTCCGTCTTTCCCTGGAAATTACTTGAGAGTGCCATTGCGGAGGGCGAAAATTGACAGCAATGGTAGGCATAAGATAAGACTAGTGTTCGGACCCTGGAATGGAGTGCAGTTAAAATATTACACATTAAAATTATGTTAATTTCACTTCAAACAATTTATAATGACCAACCTCTTGAATGACTCCGGACCTGGGAACTCCCTCAAATTCGGATTATTGAACGTTTTCAGATGAATCACGCCGCTCAGACCGGCGGATGGTAGTTGAGAAAATAAGTTATTTCCCAGATTTCTGCGTTTATGATTGAAAATCAATAATTTCCCTCTGAATAGTCGAGAGCGGAAAGTCTCCTTTTCCCCCGTAAAGTATTCTTAAGAGATACTACTAACTTCTCCCAATCGCTTTTCTTCCAGTCAAGTATACGTAAGTATTTCTTGGTTGTTATAAATATAAGGGGAAGGAGACACTCGGTGGACAAATTCTGGAGAAAAAAATGGTCCCAACTCAGACTCTTCTAGAGGTCCGCCGCGCCGTCGGCCGGTCGGTCGTCTCTTTGGATAAACAATCCCCGTCGCGGTCGTCAAAGGGCATTGGCTTCGGACTCCTTTGAGGTTTTAAGAAAATGGAAAAGAAAGGAGTGGAGCCGGTCTTTACAGAAATTGCTCAAGAAACACACGTAGGCTGAATGATACGATGATTATGACGATAAGATGCTATTAGTCCTGACAAAAAGATGGGGGTTTCTGGAGAAGATATCTCACTCTGAGGGAAATGACTCTCTCAGCAAACAAAGTAAGGGACGGGATTGGACGGCGAGGGAAAAGAAGGAAACCAATAAAAATGATAATAGGCAACTTACAAATCTTCCAATTTCTCGACGGGGAGAAAGGCTGTTGGGTGAATGTCGTCTATGTTGTTGTAGCTCAGGTCCCTGCAAACGAAAAGAGAGTTTTTGACTGTGTATCATTGAATTCCATTACATTCGGCAAATAGAAGTCTGCCTCCAACGCTCAGATTTCTAACTCCAAACACGACTTTCGCCAGTAAAGCTCAATGGGGAAATTATTCCATACAAAATTGTTACATGTGCGCTCAAACTGAACGCTTGTATGCTTGTCCGCTTCTTTTCATCAAAATATAAATTTGTTTTCAATTATAAACACGATCTCAGCACCAACTAACTTTTGTAACGAATAACGCAATTCCCCTCCAAAAATTTGCAATTTGACTTACAAAGCCCGGAGCTGAGAAAGACCGACGAAGGTTTCAGACGTGAGTTTAATAACCCGATTCCGACTCAAGTGGAGGTGATGCAAATTGGAGAGATTGATGAACGCGCCGTCATCCAAGGTATCAATCAAATTGGAGCTGAGATCCCTATTTCAACAGAAAATCGAACTTTCATAAGTAAACCACACACAAATTGTAAAGAGAAAATACTGCGCCTCAAAACTTTGCCCAAACTTACAAGTTTCTAAGATTCAAACAGCCAACAGCAAAGTCTGGGAGTTGGCGAATACGATTTGATTTGAGATCTCTGTAAAAGCAAAAAGTGAAACGTCAGTGAAAGTTGGATACTTGAAGGAATTGGTACTTTAACCCTGAAACTGCACTTTTGAGTCAATTCCGAGATGAAATTGCACTTTCCTTTTGCATTACTCTTGCGAAACTAGGCTTGCAAAATTTATATTTGATAGGACACACCGAGTCAAAGGATTCGCAGAACTTTCCAACCACATCTTCTCGTCTATGTAAGATTTTGACAAAGAAACTCTTCACGCCCAAAATTATTTAAAGAGGGCCCCTTGGGCCAATAGAGATGATTCCGTTCCCACTATTACTTATTAAAATTCAAATGAACCCCCGCAGACAGCGGAAACGCCTGTGCTGTTACATAAATGATTTTTGAGGCCACGTACATTGTCATGTTCCATTTCCCTCCACCCTTGTTCTACAAAAGTTGATGGTACTTATTTTTACGTCTGTCCAAAAACGAGGAAAAGGAAAGGAGAAAGGACAATTTAAGTCCCGCTGTGCTATCCTGGGAGGGCATTGAGCTGGCAATTCATAAATTTTCAATTGCACATAAGAATCGCATGATGCCAAAGAAGGGGACGGCCGCTTTTATGTAGCCATTCAACCTTCACTTTTACCCATTTTGTCCCTGCCCTGCCTCAGTCCACTTTCACTTGACGTAGATCTCTTGCTCTTTTCCTTCTTTCTCAAACCCATTTCCTTTTTTTGAGCACGCACGGAAGGAACTACAACTCAATTCCCACGCAATTGTATAAAACAATGCAAAATATGAACACCAAAATGTGACAGAACAGTTTATATGAAACATCCTTTGCGGGGGTTCATCCGTGGTTCCTTATTTGAATAATTTTTCTGACTAATCTAATCATGTTGTTACCGTTTAGTTAAAATTAATAAAATACATACCGCATACTTTCTTTGGTAACAAAGTTCTACAGTTAGAGTCTCGACGCCCTCAATTTTTAAACCCTGATTAAATTTGTAAGTGTCATAAACATGTAATCTCTCATGGATTGGAGTGTCTTGAACTAATCTACCCCAAGAATTTATTTTATCTCAGGGGAATGGATATCTGTTACACAGGAAAAGAAAGTGAGAAGGAAAGTTATGCGCGGGCGAGGGTTGGACCACCAAGCCACAATCCCAATAGGCAATTTTACAGATGGATTCTCTTTGTGGGGAAGAAATGACGATGGGTTTTTCCCTATCGACAAGCGAAGTCAAACTCATGTCTCAATTTTTGGCAGCTGCTGGGCTGTCCCCCCTGTGTCCTTCCTATTCTTAGCCTCTGAAGCCGCCTTAAGATCAGCACTTTAAGTATATTGAAAAAGTTGAACTAAGGAATACATGGACGGGATTGGAGCTCATCTCTACAGAACTTACAGGCTTTTGAGATGCGGAGACGAGGAGCAGAGATCTGCCGGAACCGCTTGGAGAGAGCAGCGGTCGATACGGAGTATTTCCAGAGAAGTCGTTCCATTCAAGTCTGGAATCTCCGTCAAGTTTCGCACATCTGACAGAATCCTGTTAAACAAGGAAAGAAAAAAAAGTACAAATTGCATTAATATGCACTGCAAGGCTTCGCTCAACACAATCGCAACAACTTTGTAAGGGGAAATCCAAGTTGTAAACTTGTTACAGGCTGGGACGAGCCATTATGTTACATGGGGATTGCATGGAATTCCAAGAAGACAGACAAGACAGGCTTAGCAATTTTAGTTTATCGGGGGTGAGGTTACAATAGCTGGATTTTATGCCTGGTGGCGCATGGAATAGAATCAAACTATGGATCTTACGATTTGTATGAAAATCGCAAAGTTGAATTTTTTATGTTTTCTAATTAAGATTATTGGAGAAAGCTATTTATCTTAAAAACTTGGACAGTTCCGGGTTAGTCACGCTCTCATACTAGAAATAAAGTTCTATTTTTATATCCGGAACTTACGTCCCAGAATAGTAATTTCTATATGACAGTTTTCCAGAAATATTTACGACCTTAGCCTCTGACTTTTGCCACCTACGTGGGAACGTGACCTGAAGGAGTCAAGGAAGACTCTCATTTTATCCACCATCCTTGCAAAGTGGTGAAAGTCTCATTTGAAAGCGTCGCACGCTTTCATAAATAAATCCCGAATCACTTTGCTTCAATCTCTTCCCATGCATGACTTCATCTACATCCAATGAACCCCCAGCCTCTCAGCACGGCAACAGAAGGGGGCTTCTTATCAGGATTTCCGCACTTGACCTCATCTCTCAGATTTCCCTTAGCTGAGTTCAAAAGCAATTATGATTCTCAGCGATTTCATCACATTATCCCAGAAAAGGATTCCATCCACTCTTCGAGGAAGACGCAAAAGAAATGTGATTCCTTTCAAACTTTCTTCAACGTATTTGACTCACAGAACTCAGTTAATTACATCTTTGTTCTGAGACACCTAAATGCCGTCGGCTAAATTAGTATTTACTAAATCCTAAGCTTTTGAGTAAAGTTTTCTAGTTAAAGGAAGAAAGAAAAACAAATAATTGGAATGTTTTTCAGAGAGGATTACTAATGTACATGTTGACTTAAATTCCACATCAAATATTTCCCCCTATGCAAGGTTAATTCCCTTTAAAAATAATTTCTATCTCTATCTGATACTACGCGCGCAAATTTCAGAGGTTTTATAATACGTACAAAGCCCGTCTTTTCAAAATATCGGGATACCGTACAACCTACCAGGTGAATGACCTGCCGCGGTGCCTTCAACCCTTTGAAAACTTAACAAATTACTTTTGTGGAAGATTGTAGGAAGTCGTCATTAAATCTTAAGCCACCGACCACTGGGGAGGGAAAGCAACTCAGATTAGTCTTTATACTTTTATTGTTAGCCAGGGTCCGGGAGGGGGTCGGGGCAAAAAAAAGTAAGTCGCCGTCAAAATGTAATACCCTTGTAATAGCCAGGAAAACTTTAGCCATTAAAATAGAGAGTGAATAATGAACTTTAGGAGCGTACAGTTTTTTGAGGTGTTGAAGATGTGCAAAAGCCTCCGGATGAATCCATTTCAAAGGATTTCCCCTCACTTCAAGGTAAACAATCTTGGGAAAGATTTCATTCAGCGGAGAAGTCAGTTGTTTGATCCGATTATTCGCCAAACTCCTGCAAAAAAAATAATGGATTTTAGCAACCTATTATTAAGCATGGAAAATTAGATGGGCTGGCAAAATAATGAATGTGAAATTAGGGTCAGATTCCGCATCTGGATTAAGTCATTATACCTAACCCACCAACAGTTTATTGTTTCCTGACATGCGCTTACTTAATCGGCAAGTCGTTAGCCCTTTTAATTAAACAGGAAAGGCAAATTTTCGTTGCGAAAGGTGTACGTTGCTAGTAAGCAAAGAAAGGACTGTTTTAACTTACAGCTCCTGGAGATGTGGCAGGCGACTCAGGGCGGTCGGAACTTCAGATAATCTGTTATCATTCAATTCCCTGCAGGAGAAAAGCAACACAAGAGACATGAATAAATATATCCTCGTCTATCCATAAATCTATCATAAGCTGGGTCTTTATATTAGGTTAGAGAAAACTGGATTTGCTCCCAGTACAGTACTCAGCTTTCTTGAGCAAAGCAAGCAAAAATTACAAAATTATATTTGAGAATTAATTTTTTTCCATTCTCATTTGATAGCATTATTGTTGGATGGCTATGCTATCTCTATCTGCCGCCGCAATGCTGAAAACACATAGATTATTTATCGTGTCAAGACTTTGTAGCTGAACATATTTGCTTTAGCACTGCTGTCCAAAATTTTTAAATTCTTACAAGATTTGTAGCCGTGGCAAAATTCCGAATGCGTCGTCTGCAATGCTTTCCATCCGGTTGTGCCCAAGCAGTCTTAAATGCAAATAATTTTAAATGTTAATTGTACAAAAAAAACAAGCACTTAAAATATTCAAGATTTGGCACTTACAGTGTGAATAACTTTGAACTGCCAGGAACACTGCCGCTTTCCAATCGGATAATTTCATTGTATTCCAGATTCCTGTAATGCAAAGAAATGCATCAAATATAATCAAGTTTACCCGCAAATTAAAAGTTATAAAATTGAATATTGTGTCTAGATAGGTATATAGCTGCTTAACACAATGAGTAATTGCAAATTACAGCTGGGAAACAGCAAAAATGTGTTGACGCGGCATAATATATTATCATTGCGTCATGCGCGGATGCTTTGCGTGGCTTGTCGCCGTCGCGTGCTCCCGGAGTGGACTGTGTGTTTACATTTACAGGAATGAAATATGTCTTGCCGCTGGGGGACACAAACCAATTCATCACTGCATTTGCATTCCACGTCCTCCTATTGTGAAATATTTTCAGTCAACGAATTTATCATTACCAGGGTTCCTCGTAGTAGTGAAAATGAACTCCTCCATGTACATGTATGTAATGTGTGTATTTATCTGTGAATCCTTTATGCCCTTCCTAAAGAGGAATTTGCGGTCGTATTTTTCCTGGCAGTCTTTAAACCTTTACAGCCCCGTAACAAATTTTATTACTTGTTTGCTTTCTAATTTAATTAGAAATTCATTACATACACACGTAAGGTAGAACGGAATGATCAGTTCGCAAGGTACTCCGTTTATGTTGTACAAGTGCATCTCTTTTTCCTTCACGAGAATGAGAAAGAAACGTCACATATAAAAACCCCGTAAACCACAAAATTGGTGCGGTTAGGTCAGGACTTTATTGACCTTAGCTCAATTTTTACAACCCCATAAACTTTTACTGACTCCTGGTTTGTTTTTCATCTCGTCCAGCCTACAAATAGCTACTCTTGGTTCTGGGGAAATAATTACACACTGCAGATACATGTAATCGCTTGATCTCTTTTTGTCGTTGCCAGATACTGCGATGAATGGTTATAACCTTTGACATTTGGACGCGGACAACACGGAAATGGATAAATAAATAAAAATGTTATGGCAGAGTGCTCGATTCGTCGCAACACATGGAATATTGAAGCGGAAACGTTTAACAGAATTGCACCTGCTTCGCAGCAATGCGTAGTGTGTGTCATGCGTTTTTGCCATGTCGTGTAGTGTTCCGCAACGAACCTGAACGATCAAATGAGCGGTGGCGTCGTAAAACGATTATCTATTCCGCTTAATGTGACATGAACTTTGTTTCGGACTCCGGGTAAAAGGGAGGGAAATGGAGATAAATGGTGGAAGAGAATGAAGTCACTTACAGGAGTTCAATGGGTGATTGCGGTTGAATGACTTCACTCGGGAAACGATTCAATTGATTCCGTGACAGCGTCAGTTCCTTCAACTGTGACAGATTGACGAATGCAACCGTGTCCACTTCCTTGATTAAATTGGACTTCACGTTCCTGCTCACAAAAGGCACAAAAACCAATACGTCAATTCAATTCTCAGTTGCCTAATTAAATGGAGTTTGGATTCTCAATGATCCAGTTAATAAAAAAAGTTCCTTTTCGAAATATGTGGGCAAGTGAAGTCCGCTTAGAGAGGATTCTCTGATAAAATGTGCAAAATTTGCAAAAAATGTGATAATTTGAACTTATCCTTTAAAAAGTTGATGCAATTCAAAAGTAGGCTCTATCTCTATCTCGTAAGCTTATTTTCTTTAGCAAATTTAGTAGTCTCATATCGTCGTATCTAAAATCCATGTTTTACCCTTCAAACTGTCGGTTGTAGTTTGTGTACACCACCAGTTGACTCACTGGATAAAACTAGTAGCTAGCAAACTAAAGAGCAAGGAATTGAATAAATTAGCTCGACAATTCTCATCAAGCTAGTACAAAGCAGAAACCGGCAGGACCGCACTGCGCGTATTTACACTTAAATTCAATTCCACTCGAATGTACAATTAGGGTGAAGGAATGGGACCTGGTCCACAACACAAGGGGAATTCGTTTTATTCAGCCTGAACTAGACTGGTTAGCATCCCAGCCAGACTCTTCTATTCTCTATGGAACACGAAGGCAATATTTGGGAGCATTCAGCCAAACGTGTATATGTACATATTCTCCTTAGCTCGACTTTCCCCCTTCCCTTTGCCTTTGGCCCAAGAAAAGTCAAAAAGGTAAGACGTAATGGGTCGTGAAATTAAAATAATGGTCATTCGATTGCTCGATAAATAAAACACACGCTCACTACAAGTAAAGAAACCTACAGCTTCCTTCGCCAAATTTTTTCCCTGTTTTTCTAAACGAAAGAAACCGCCATGGCCAAATCCAAAGCAAAAAGAGATGCAGGGGTAGTTTTTGATTTTTACTGTACGACTACGGCAAATACGGGTTCAAGGCATCCCCAAAATCGTCTTGCTTTTCACACACTGCTGAACAGAAAGTAGTGCAAGACGTTAAGTCGAACATTAGCTGAGGACTTGGACGACGCTTTTAGTCCTCCTCATTGTGTGCTCTCAAATACATGGCTGACTTTCACCATTCAATGCCCTGGCGTTTTCTCCCCTTTCTTTTGCATTGGAATACATACATACAGGAACGGTTCAAATGGTGCAATCCAATAAAAACAACTACTACGACTACTTACTACGTAAAGAGTTACGTGCCTTGTGCAATCTCAACCATTCTGTACACACCATTGCATTTGCCCAACATCATAATATGTACAAGCTGTCACTTGGCTTGGTCAAAGGGTGGAAAAAATTGGAAAAGTTTTCTAACTTCAGACGTGAGAAATATGTTGTTTAATTTCATATGACCTATTTCAGATCAAGGTGGCATGGTCTTTAAGATTAACGATTCTAATCATATCGTATATGTTATAGCTTTACCATCACTTACTACCCATGAAATATAAATTTAATTTAATTCGTTTGATGGACCCGCAAACTACATACACGTCGTGTTATTCTGGTATACATTAAAGTGCACGGAATGCAATATTTTAAGGAGAGGGATTAAAGCTCATGCTAAATGTGGTGCTCAACACAATTTGTACGGAAGTCGTTTCTTTTCCATAAGAGCTCAACCCACAGACCTACGTACGTGCATTATTCAGAAACGTCATCCGCTTGACTTCTGACTGATGTATTATTCAACAAAAATTCAAAGGAAGTACACTAAGTACTTTTGACTATATTTTGCTAACCTATTTTATATTAAAGGTAAAAACTCCAAAACAAGTGCACATTTAGTAGTTCCTAAATTAAAGAGTTCTGCATTGTGGTTGATATCAAACGTACAAAACGGACTTACAATTCCCTCAGATCCTTCAGATGTGCCAGCGAAGTTGGTCCGATCCTCGTCAGATTGTTCTCGCTCAAATCCCTGCAAAGCAGATTAAATCCGACAATGTACTACACTAATAAAAACCCTATCTTTTAGATGTAGGTATTTGTTCCACATCCAAATGCGAAGCATCCAGCGTGAGAAATTATTATCTTGGGAAAGTCATATACAATCTTTCTCCGCTTTGGAGCTTTCGTATGGGTGAATAAATTCAAATTCTCCGCCGTCTCAGAATTTCCGACACTCATTCCCGCCCGCCGCGCCGTGTGCCACGCCGGCCGGGCCTTGCGAATAATTAGAATAAAATAAGGATAAAGGAAAACTGTCATTATTACTTATGTCCTTCCTTTTCCCTCCGTTTTCCCCGCCATATTACTAAACTTAACTCACTTTCTTTTCTCACACTATTGTCCCGGCAAGTGAAATAGAAATTAAGTTATGAAACAGCTCTACGTAAAGTTGGCAATGGTGGGTATTGCGGTTTTTCCGCCTTGGAGCTTGTAATGTGCGTCTACGTTTTACACTGGAGGATCAGTTTTTGAATTTTGTTACGTATTTCCTCCCAGCATTGCTTTGGGGTGAATGGAATCATTCTGTTTTCCTCGCATTTGCTTTTCCGCAAAGAACAGAAGGATTTTATTCATTTGGTTCGTTCCACAATTGCCTCAAAGCATTCAGTCGTCTTTGTGGCAGTGGCACACAACGTTACATTTGGAGTCGTAGTGGTTGGTGGCGGTTTGATAAACGACATCCCATTATGTCAAGCTTTCGTTAGTGGCTTTATGCTAAGCGAGATAGCATTTAATGAGCTTTTCATAGAAGTCAGCCCTTGTATCGTTCCCCCCCCCCCCTCCCGTTGTGCGTTAGTTTCCAGCTGACTTGGAGGGAAAAGGATTTTTCATTTTTCTCCCATTAATCAAGCAAAGGAGGTGGGATTTCGCTTCTGGATTAAAATTTAAATGACTCCTACCACCCGGCCCGGTTTATGGACGTATACGTAAGTAAGCGGAATGAATTTCGCCTATGGTCGGATTTTTCGCAAGTGTGACAAAATACAAAGTTTAGTACGGCACACCACACCCTCCCGCAAAGTGAAATTCTTAATGGGTTTGTTGGAGGTAGAATTTTAATGGAGAACTGGGGTACTGGGTGTCAGAGTTGAGGATTTACGACCGAGGGAAAAACACGGCATCACGTAATGACGTGCGTAATATTTTACCCAATTCGAGAAACCATTTTGCTTCCCGGGATTTGTGCTGACTCTTAATGGTTTTCTAAAAATTTGAATACTTTATGGCTAAAGTAAACGCAACGGTTGCATAAAAATTGACAAACTTTTTTGTGTTGTATGCCGGGAAAAAAGTTTCAAATTCGTAATCCGATTTATTGATGAGCTAGGGCGGGGGGTAGAACACTGAAAAGCTTTCAATTCGATTCAAGCTGAGAGATCAATGGGGTTGATCGCACATTGACACCCATGTATCGAAATAGGGAATGACCATGCAGACTATGCCTATATATTTTCAACCCGGATTTCACCAATTCCTCCAGGGATCCACAACTCCAAGGATAAGGAGAAAAACTCTTGAAAGCATTCAAACATACATAAGCAATTTCCTTGGAGGATTGTAAGGCTTTTGTAAGAGGAAAGAAAGGAAGCGAGAAACAATTTCAGCAGTGGAGAAGCCAATTGACGGCTTCCCTAGACCAGGGGACAAGCACAACTTAAAATTGTTCCACAAACCCTTTCCCGAAGATCAAAAGCTTTCCTCACTCTTGTTCACAAATCGATTTGGATTTGTTTGGAGAATACATACATTTGAGGGGTAAGGCAGTCATTGGCTTCGCTGGCTAATAAAAATTCTAAAAGAATCAAGCAGAGCCGAATTTGTGAGGGTTTGGAATTTTTTGATTAAAGAAAATTTCACACTCTGTTTGTCAGGCACGGCGGCCGTAAATTCTTAAATGAAATTCCGAACGGATATTTTTTACGATGATTAAGAGTAATTTGGATCGGGGAAAGATATAAAGTGCATTTCGGCGGTCGTCAAACTGGAAGGAAAAGTTATTGCGGATCTTAAGTGGAACGGCACGCAAATATTACGATAATAAAAGTCGATACTTTTATGATCTTACTTTTTTTGCGACAGCGTCGGATTTTGAGGGGGAATATTTTTTCGAATCTGCGTTTTTACTTTTACTGTGCTGACCATAAAATGCCCAACGCTGTACTATGAGTAGCGTAAGAAGATTTTGGTCTCGTCAATATTTATTTGACCAGAACTTATTTATGATCAAAAATTCATGATCTCCAGTTTCAGAAATTCACATGTTTCGCCTCCTATTTTTATATCCTATCTGATTCAGTGTAATTGGATTTTAAAGTTATGCGCCACAAATAATGAAAAGCGATATTAAAATCTAAAGATAGCACACTTCTTCAAAATAAATTAAACTCGAGACGTGATGACCTCAAACCTGGCATTGGCGGATTTTCATTTTATTATTCGCACATTGTATGCAGTTGCAGGAGCCTTCAAAATGATTTAAGACAAAGATTTTGCTTATGCGGCAAAGTGACTTTCCCTTGTTCCGCCTTTTTTGGCTCAAATGGAGTTGACATGCGAGTTTTAGTTAAAATTCAGACAACCAAGAATTACTGTCCCCCCAAATTGCGTTTTACAATTCCCGGGTCCTTACCCTCTCCGAAACATTAAATTACA
Source organism: Orthonychiurus folsomi (assembly GCA_036851895.1). NCBI lineage: Eukaryota > Metazoa > Arthropoda > Collembola > Poduromorpha > Onychiuridae > Orthonychiurus > Orthonychiurus folsomi. The sequence continues at coordinate 15,318 of JAAXYW010000605.1, read as the reverse complement.
AAAAAAAAGATTAAAGCAAAGACGGAGTTCTTGAGATGCCCAGTCAAATTCATGCACATTGCTCTGGACTGCACTGGATAGGATTCCGTTGCACACCAAAAATATTCTTGAGAGCCGAAAAGCGACAATGAGAAAATGGTAGGTCGTTTAACTGGCCTGACTGGCCAAGACGAGGAAGCTTTTGGAACGCAAGGCTAGCATAAAATTTTGAGACTTTGAAGATGAGATGGAGAAACTTTGGATGACAACTTTATGGTTATGACTACTTGCGGATTCCGTCGCATTTATATAAAAGGATATAATCATTTGTTACACGCGGAGAATGCGGGTGGTTGGCTTCCAGCTTCCCAGCCTCATCCTCTCATTTTTAGACTCGGACGTACGAGTTTATCATTTCCCTCTATCAGATTAGTCATTCAAAATCTTCTCATCATAAACTCCCCAACTGTACAACTCTACAACTGTAAAGGGAAGCTCAACCAAATTTATTTTGTTTCTGATGGATTGCGGCACGTCCAAACTATTTATCTGAATGTTTTGTTTGATTACGTTGCATTACGTTAAATACGAACTGAATTTGAATTAATATAAAATGCGATCGCAAATGTAATTTCCAAAATCTTGCAAATATTTTCAATTTTTTTTAAATCTCTTGTAATGTAACTTAAATCTGCTTATAAAACCCCATACTAAATTAAATTGTAGGTTTTTCGGTGATCCTTTCCATGCATAGTACTAGCTGGGATTTGTATAATAAAAAACAGCTATTGCAGAGGAACACATCCTTCCGCTCCGCCAAACCTGGGACAAATTTGACCAATAAATCCCGGCTCCCATCGCCCTGCAGGTTTTAGGAACCGATCCTGATCACCACAAAAATGTCCAAGTACTTCCGAGATCCATTCCTGCACTCAGGAAAGAACTTTCATTGAATGTCGTCGGTGGGTCTTAAATTTTGGGGTGCTTGTCATGGTATGGCATGGTATTAGATGGGTTGGCGTGGCTAACCGAAATTTAACTTTGTGTGTGTACTTTCACTTCTCCGGTTAGTTTGTGAGGGAATCAGTACATAGGATAGCAAGCAGTAGGGAAATGAGGAGCGGACGGACAGAAGCACTTGAGTAATAACAATGAATTCAGCTCATTTCCCTCAATAATAGACCCACAACTAGTCTCATAAAAAATCTCTAAAAGGATATTTATATTCAAATTTTGATGGTCTGCTGGGAAAAGGGGGAGGGAGGCTTTGAATGGATTTTCAAGCACATACCTTACATTTTGTTATAATGTGGCTACTAGCAACAACATTCAACTTGCATTACTAGGATATTTCAAAACGAATGTTGTCATTGTGACTTTCCTGGCCGTGGCGAATGGCTTCATTTTGGCAACCACAAGCCTAAGTCAGTTGGATTGGAGTGCATTGCTACTCCTTTCCCATTTCCTCCCTTGGGCTTCTTTTTTGGGAAAAACTCCGATTTAAGGAGCTTTCAATGGTCCCCCAGGGGATGAGGCTCACTCACTATCTCGTAGAGCCAAACTGTATTTACCGGATGGGTTAGAGGCAAGAACGGCTGTATTAGTGGATTAATTGACTTTACAAACTGGAATCCTTTGGTGAAAGTAATCCAAAAAAATGTTGTCACCTATCAAAACAATGACACAGAAGGCACGAATTTCGAATAGGATTTGGCTTTGAAATAAAAAGTTTTCCAGCTCGCAAAATAAGAAAGTAATTTAAAAGTTCTTGCATTGCGCAAGCGCAAGACGCAGTTGTTTTTGCCCAATCCTCTCCCATGTCCCGGAGTTAAGTACTGTCGTAAATCTCCCAAACCAAACGAAAAATCGTAAAATTAAAAGCGAATTCCTTCCGAATGAGAAATAGCAAATGGAGGCGGGCAACAAGGATTTACTTTGTCTTGTTCCCTGGATTTTTATGAATGAAGGTTGCTATTTGCCATATAAACCCACGCAACTGACTCACACATGCACTCAGTCAGCCGAGAAAATAGTGTCACTCTCATGTGCAGCTTTAGCTTACGGTACGTAGCACTGCACAGTGTCGGAAAGATTGAATCTCCGACAAGGGAAAGATAAAAGGGAGAAGTCTCTTTCGGAGAAGAGTGAAGAATCAGGCACCTGACTCCATAAACAAAATCCTTGTCAGGTCATGCACAATGAAGGGAGGAAGACTGACATATCCGCCATATCAACTAGTGTGCAATACTTGAAACTATTTTCCAACTACACAAGAGAAGATGTATTAAACTTTATGACATATGAATGCAACTGTGTCTTTAGCCGTGGCCGTGCCGTGATTCTCAGAATTGCTTGGCGTAAAATGTAAGAAACAAAGGAATTTACTTACAATTTTTTTGTGGTGGGTGGAATTCCATCTGGGATTGAAGACAAGTTGAGGGATGAACATGTGACAGATTCAAGTTTTGTATTCCTTTCTGAGCAAAGACATTCGGAGGGACAATCCTCTCTGTCAGATCCGCTGATTCTTTGCAGAGTTGCAGTTGATGGGGCAAGGATTGACAGGAACAGTAATGGGAGTAATTGGGAGGATCGAATTGTATGGGATTGCATTTTAATGCCAGCTACCATCGTCGTCGTCGTTGTTGTCCTTTCAGTTTAGCAGAAGTAAGAGTAGGAGTAATAGTGGCAACGGTTGCATCTTTATTTCATCTGTAAGGAAATTTGGTCCGACCCTCTTCGTTCTGCTCCATTTGACACGTCTAGAGATTTTATAGTCACGTTTGCCCCGGGTATTCTGAGAATCCAATCCAATGTTGTAACGTACGCAGTATGGGAGAAATGTGCTTTGTTGGCGAGTAAGTTTATTTTTGAAAGATTCGATAAAAATTTAACACATTTGGATGAAGGAAGGAATTTTTCGATGATGTCAAGATAAAACCTTGTTTTATTACGACATGTTGGAATAGAGGAAATGGGATTTTATAGCTGTTCTCCTGTGCCTTCTTTCAGCTGTTTCCCCGCATTCAATTGTCTTCAAGCTCTTCAAGTAATGACAATGTTGACAATTCTGGAAAGAAAAGATATTACCAAGTCAGTTATTTTTGGATTACTGCACATGATTATTGAGCAAGGAATTTTGTGGAGCTATTTGCAGCTACTTTTAATTCTAAACTACTTAGAATTATTGGTTTGGTCCTATAATCAAAACCGTAAGCCCTAATCACTACATATTGTATGATACACAAGTTTTGATGTGGATACTTCGTCAGAATGGCACAAATTTTGCTTTCATTTCTAGTTAGAAACATATTTACGGTTGTTCAATTTATTTGCCAGTTTTTAATCTAAAAGTCGTAAATCATCAGATACAGGACCGATCCCGATTATAGTAATACGTAGTACAAACTTTTGCATTACAAATTCAGCATGACAAAACTTGGATGATTAGGTCTATACTTTCCAATCTCAATTTCCAGCAAACGTGGATGAGTGACGCAATGCTATTTCTTGTCATGACGTTAGACTCATCTCGAATGAAACTAATATCATTAAAATTCAATTTATTTGGCACACAGTCAAATGGGTTCTATCAAAATCCTTTGAGTGATGAGCTTCTGGAGACTGGAAGGATAGACGTATCCTTTGATGTGGAAAATAGAACCGCGCACAAGGCACAAGCTTTGTATAAATTAAAATTATTCTATTTTGTTAGTCCGCACAGGCTTAGATATTTTAATTAATTAATGCTATTTATTTAATACCGAGCTTAATAGGATTGTGTAAAGAACATCCATTCTAAACTAATTACAACAAAGTAAAATTTATTGCCACAATTTTGGGCAGTCGCCTCCCTCATGCTTGCTGGCTGACTTTTGCAGCCTATGGAAGAAGGCCTAATCATAAAGAGAGAAAAGAAAATCCGTCCCAATTTTTCTAGGATGGACGCTCAAGAAAAAGTTTGAAATGTTCAGTGGGGTAACTATGAAATAAAAATCTAGACGGTAAAATGAAATAAAAAAAACTGAACTTTTCCTATAACAAAGTATCCAGTTGTAAGTAGTAAAAAAGACAGAAAGTTATTTTCTCTCGCTTTCCCTTTCACAGAGCGTTGAAAGGTCTAAAACAGGATTCCTTTGTGTGTGTGGGGACGGAACCTATCTCAACATAATGGGAACGCCATGTCATCACATAATTTAGAATCTTTCCCACCATATTCCATTCTCCGCTCCTTCATTCATTTCACCCCCTCTTCTTCTAAAGAGGAAAACTCTAAGGAATGAATCAACGGCCTGCCCGTTCTTTCACTTTTCCAAAGAATACATCGTAATTTTCTGAGAATTTTCTGTGGAGTATGTCGTCTGTTCAAACAACTAATAATAATGATGGTTTATCCCTCTTCCGGAATTACATTACTTTAGCTTTTAGACTTAAAGATTTTACTAAATTCCGTCATGCGTTACACTACCATTCACAGTTATTTACTTCATCTTTCGTTGTACTCGTTATAAGAACCACACATGCCCTGTAAAATTATGTTTCTAAAACTAAAAACTTGTGTTTCTTGTATTTTAACTTAGATTTTAGCTTTTCGTTATTACTTGTGCATCTTTTACGGGATTCAAGCTCCACAAGCTGATAAAATTAAATTTCGATGTAACCAGCCAACTGAAACGGAAAATTCAATTTTGATTCCGCCGCAACAAAATAACCCAACATCAGTCCCTGTCATCACAATAACTTGGGTTGACTCAGTCCTGACCTCAACTTTCCTGTCTGTTGAACCCAAAACTTTGTAAAAGGACATGGACAATTGTAATGTGAAACTAGGACATGAGCATCAGCTAAAGAGGCAAGATTGACTGTCTTGACGTACGTACGTATATACGCAACTCCAATACATGTATATGCAACGCCATTTTAAGGATGGAAGAATTTTTGCGAACTTTTGCGACTGGATCTTTCATAAAAGAGTCTGATATGGCCAAGTGAACACAATCTGATCTACACATCAAAGACTTTGATCTTTTCCGATGGATGGATTTTCCAAATGCATGCAGAATCCACGGCCAGGCACAAGGATTCCTGCACAGTATTCATGGATCCAACTCAAATCAGATTAACCTACCCTAAGCTGAAACCCTGAAAGCCGTTTTGTAAAGGGCTTTTGCCATCCGTTGTCATATGAGGATCCATGCAAAGGTTCTTTTGTAAGCAAATGTCTGAACTAAACTTTACATTCCCTACTTCAGTAAAGATCTTCGGATATTGGGTCTGGAGAACGTCCACGTCGTGTCGACGGCAGATCAGAGAAACTAGTCGAATTCTAAGGAAAAGTTGTCAAATTTGTAAAATCGTTCTTCCGGCTTTTAGGGTACGTAGGACAAGAAATGCGAAAGTATTACGCGCCAGCGTCACTGCCTAAGAACTAGGGAAATGCAAATAGTAATTCTTAAATGAAGCAGAATACGCAGTTCTATTAAGTTGTCTTATTTGAGAATGACAGTTGATAAGTTTTTTTTGTAAAATGACTTCAAGATTTCCTGTCTAGACGCAATAAATCCATGAAGCAACGAGACCATTTTTGGGGGCGGGCGTATTGCTCGCATGTGTGTGTTGTAAAATCCGCGTACACTATGTAATAGAAATAGCGTATTTATTGAGTTAGGGGGACTTTTAGGAGATACAGTTTGACGATAAAGTTGTCCTAGGGCAACATAAACACGCCTCATTACAAATTCCATTTCCGACCGTTCATCGATTGATCACTCGGCCGAGGAATGGCACATGGCTTTGAGTCAGTGTTGAATTTAAATGGATTTGCTGTCGGATGGAATTGCTCCATAATTGTTTCAGGAATGCAATTACATTTAGGCCTATAATTAATTCAAGCCTCGATGAAGGATAAAATTGGTTTTGCTATTATGGGAAGCTCTGTAAGCTGTCTAATGCGCAAAGCATAAATTCCTGCTTTCATATTAATTTCTCGACTTGATTTTACTCTTGATAAGGAGAGCGACTATTTTTAATTTGATGATTTCCTTTGTTCAGCAAATTTCAAAGAAACCAAGGAAGCAAATGTGGTGGCAAATTTGAAGGTTATTGACTTTTTATACTCCAATAAATTGACGACTATCTTCAACTCACTGGCCGCGTTATGAAAACTAGACGGCATTTGTCCGCCTCTTAAATCGCATTTGAAATCTTTTCTAGCTGACCGGGCGCCAGCTTGCAAAAATAAATCTTCATAAGGAGGATAAAATTCATTTCCTCTGCACAGCCGGCGTTCCAAACTCCCTCATTCGCAAACATTTCTCACATTATCGTTGCAAGCATTTGGACACAAGTGCTGATTTGCATATTCAAGTTTTCAGAAAAGCAAACAGAGGGACATTAACCACCCTCCCTCCAAAAACCCCTTATCATTAAGGGAACGGCTTGCATGTGCATGGGAAGATGTAGCGAGATAATCAACTCCGTACTTTCACTTCCCTGCATGCAAATACACAAAAATAAACACGCACGCTGTTGGAATCAGAAATCCTTGTGTTCTGAACGCATTCACACGCATATAATTATTCTTTGGCATGACCAGCCCATTGTGCTGTACAGTAGTGCTAAACAGCCACTCTCTTAATTAGTTGCACTCCCCCCTTTGAACTCAAACCAAAGGCTAATGATGCGTTAGATGGCTAAGTGGAACTGAATTCTAACAAGTTTTTCCATTAACTTAATTTTCACGGAATCTGTACCACGCTACGGTGTGAGTACTAAACACATCAAAGCATTGTGTGTGCTAACCCTTTGTATAATCTAAATAATATGTACCATTACCATTTAAATACGTAGTTTTGAATTAAAATTACACGTTTTGATTTAAATGACTGTCAGATATATTTTGTTCGTGGTTTTCAAGGTTTCCTCAAACTGACCTTTTCCGTGGCCGACCAGACCAAAGCAAATCTCCTGCAAGCAGGGAGTCATAAAATAGGAGAATGAACTTCATGTAGTGTAAGGCATTTATAGGAGAAAGTCATGCTGCCATCCCCAAATGCAGACACATGAGTTGAGATGTTAAACTTGAGTACAATGTTGGTGCACATGAAGCGTGACGGGTTGGGGGGGAATCACGTCAGTCGAAGGATTATGGTAGGTCATTTCCTTTGACGCCAAGAAAACACAAGGAATCAGTCCAAGACAACATAAAGGGGAAATGGACTTTCTCCATATACACCCCGCTTTATACTTTGGTAACAGTTTTATTGCATAAAGGCGTCAACCGCCCATTCTCTCCCCGGCTCTTGTTTCCACGAAGCTTAGGACGCGTTTATAAAATTAAAATACATAGGTTTGTAGTGCAGTGCTTTTATTGTACGTATAATTAATTTTAAGCCGTTGGCCTCATATCAAGGAAAGTTTTACATTTTAATACTTTAAAACATTACAATAACAAAGTATTTCAAAAATGCATATCTGACGCGTCAATTTGTAAGGATTTGAAATGCATGGTTTTGATTTAGAGAAGTGGATAAACCAAATAATGTATGTAACTGGAAATCCCGACTATATAACTTTCGTATCTAAATGCTCCCCTAGTTTGAAGCTAGAACACGGAATCCTCATTACACATGTAGCTTTTCTGTCCTACATTGACAAGATTTGTCTTTCTAAATGCGTTGATACTAATGCAAAACCTGTGTTTCGGACTTTAGTACTCTGTTTTCCTCGCAATTTATGTGTTACATAGGTACGTATCTCCCCAAGGGTAAGCATCACACGCGTCCGAGATTGAATTATGTTGCATGTGTTTGCTCCGGATTTTGTATCTCGTTGTGCTGGGTCGCTGCATGATTCGCTAAACAAATTGCGGTTCCAGTCCTCAACTGACGGAAGCAGAAACATTTATAAGACCACACCACAGTTTGCGTTTACTTTCGCTTTTCCTTGTTTTTGTTTACTTTAAAAATTGTAATAAATCCTATAAAATGTCGGAGATTATCTTTGATGTATTGTAGCGATCAATTTTGAAAGCTCCGACGACAAGATTTTTGTGCTGTGCAGTGCACTTGACGATGGGATAAAAATATTACATAAAGCAATGCAGTGTTTGTTGGCCACATATTCATTACAAAAGTTGATTCTGTAGCTGTAGAGTTAATGGACTCATAGCGGGAGGCACTGCTGGGAGTCAAATGTTTGTTATTTTTCAAATACAGCCCCAAAGCTCTGGACTGGCTGGCCGGAGCTCCGCTCCGGGCTGGCTTCCTTGACGGGGAACTCATTTATCTCGGGAATAAGGTGGGTGGCGGGAGTTTTATGAGATTATCAGGAGCCATATTGCACAGATTGCAGGGCAGGGGCATATGTACATATGTGAGTGGAGATTCGAAATGCAATCTGCAGACGTGATTCTGTCTGCTGGAATCCCGCTGCTAATTTCATTCTGGCATTCCTCACCCTCGTCTGGCCTTACGGCAGATTGCGTTACGTACGTATATAATGTTGTGCGCCCGACTTGGATTTGTGAGCCTGAGGAAAATCATTTTCCTAGACATGACTCAACTAAATAGTATTTATTAAGTGTTGATGCAATCTAATCAGTTGGTTTTCGAAGGCAGAAGATATGTATTTGTAACATTTTCACAATCATTTGCGTGTCCAGCATGTTTAATTTGTGATATTCCTCAATTTTTAATAAGACATAGCTGCATGTGACGTCCCATTTTGTATCTGCGATCAAGACACAACGAGACTGGAATTGAAATTTCCTCTTCCACTAATATGAATTCACAGTAAGCGCGACGTGGCCAGCAACACAACGCAATGAAATGAAATGCGTAAGTACGGAAATTAATTTAAAACAGAGATAGGGGCGCCAATTGCTTTCACAGATAATTGCAGGATATTCCACGATTTATCTGCAATTTACTATCCCCCCACTATTGTCTTCTGTGTGAAAATTACGACTAATTTGAATAATATGACGATTAGTAAGCGAGAAAAGGACAGATTCGTGTTTACATTATTACGAGTCAATTAAATGAGGAAAATGACTTCTCTATGAATAATAGAACAGGAGGGTGAGGGACCGGTTTTGTCCCCATTTCACCTGTCTTCATCTCAAACTTCAATGTTGGATGGACATTGGAGTTGACGGGCGGTAAAATTTGTTGTAAGAATTCCTCATATCAGCATCAGTAGACTCGCAAAATAAAATGTATTCGCTTCCTCCGTAATCCCGCCTCTGCATGCACAACTTTAATGGGCTATTGGTTGTAGTTGAAGTGGTAAGTCTCCAATGGTGTTTTTAAATTTCAATCCAACTAAATAAGGAGAAGTTTTTTTTAAAGAAACGAATTCCATTCCGACAGTCGACTTAATCAATCATATTTAATGATACTAACCCAGCTCTCAAATTGGTCAACTTCGCCCTACAAATCAAATGAAGTCTGAAAAGGCCATGCCAATTCCTACATTGTTGCAATGGAATAAGTGGGTCCTCTAGCTCACAAATTCTTCTGACAATCCTATTTCCATTGTTTTGTACAAATCCTCAACTGAATACGCGTACGTACGGCATTGTTTCCTCTCTCTAATCCCTAAGACGAATAGGTTCAATGCTTTCCGAGACTCCCGACAGAATACAATGGGAGTGGAAGTTGTGGTAAATTTGTGCACACATACTAAAGTACGTTGCAAATAAATAAAATCCTTTTGGCAAAGTGGCGCTTGGGCCCTGTTTTGTTGTTTAAATGAATGAATTCATTCATCTTACTTTATATCTCGTTACATTCGGCTGCTATTACGGCGGCAGTCGTTATGTCACTTGCATGCGAAGGATGTTTGTGGCGCGTTCAGTGCATGTTGCACGTAACGTACGCCAAATCTATGCTACAATCAGTTACCATTTACTATAATTTATTGCTCGGGTTATTTCCTTTTTGGATGCCAAATACATTCAGAATGGCTGACAAATTATGGGCTAGCTAAATAACCGGTTTAAACAATGGGGACTCTGTAATCATCTCAAACCTGGATTGAATGGGCGATTTGCGGGAGTGAAAGTATTACAGTTTTCCAATATTCTTTTCCTTTCGCGTGTTTTAGATTCTTTTGCAATATTGAAGTTAACAACTAACCATAAGGAGTACTCTACTCAATAAATAACGCAACCAGGTTCGCTAATATAAAGCATTTCTAAGAATTGTAAAAATTAGTGGTCTGCAATTGTCAAGAAACTTTGATAGTGATGCATGATGGGCGGCAGTTCACAGAGGCTTTAAGAAAATGACATCATTTCGCAATTCCACTCCTTAATTATTAAAATCTCATTGTTTATTTATAATGCAGCAAGCTGTTGGCCCATTTCATTGCTTGTGTAGTTTTATGAACCCCTGGCTCTGTAAATTAAATATATAAGTCTCTTCTTGGCCTACAGTCCTACTTGCTTAATCTATTTCGATTGAGGGTGGCTCAGTGGTAAGTCAATCCATCAAATCTGCTCTTAAGTGCTCAAGCATCGACTTGACTGAGTGGAATTTACATGAAGGCAGGTGAAAGTAGCTTAATGCAAGTAAGATTGATCATTCAAATGAAGCCTGTGCATTCACTGCAGCCAAATCAATGCAAATTTTTGAATTGTATTTAGAATTCAACATATACCAGTGAAAATTACAGAAAACGTATACCGGGTTGCATTTTTGCTCGTAGAGATTATCCACGTATCCAGTTTAATTTTTACTGACAGTAAACCACACTCACCTACAAAAAAATAGCTGGTTACACCCGAACATTATCATTTATTTAGTGCGGGCGTTATGTACTACTATGGTTAACCCGCATTACTGCCAAAACAATACGCAAAGGTTCCGAGAGTGGGCCATAAATGAAAATGATGTTTAAACTCTTTAGCACAAGTGCATAACAGACGGGACATTGGAATTCCTAGCACACGACTTTAAAGCATTTGACTCTGAATGACTTCATCAGTTCCTGATTGACTTCCTGACCACGGAGTCCATTTGGTCGGTAAAAATAGAGCTGCCACTGTAAAAATACATGCTCGATGTGTTGAATCCCAGTACTATAACAAAGTACCAAAGAACTCACTCCTAATGCAATTACACAATTCACTGACTTCCCTTAGATTTTTTCTTTGGAAACAAAAATAACACCAGATGAGAACTTTCAAAATCAAGGGACTATTTATAGCCTTACTACAACAACTTTGTACGCGGCGACACGTGCTTCCTTCTTAAGATTCCTTAAGAAGGGAGGCCTGGGAATCTTCCTTGCGTTGCAAGAAAACAGTTGCACGCACACGTCAATATGCAACTTCAATCGGAATTTCGTAAATGTGACTACAGCCGAGTATAAATGCATGTGTTTCATCAAAGAAAATACAAAAATACCTTTCAAAAATGAACTTACCAAGTCGAAGGAAATGACCGGCCGAGAAAAACTTCAGACTTCGTAGTAAATTTATTTTATTTTAAAACTCTCATTCAACTTTGTCCGGTCACACAAAATGCAATGCAGTTTGTAGACAAGTTAAAGAATAGACACTGGAATTTAGAAATTGTCAACGGCTTAATGATTACTGACAGAGTACACAACCACAAGTCAAAACTGAAGTGTCAAAACTTTAGAACGTGAACTTCAAGAATCCAGCACCCGAGAAGAAAAATTATTCTTGACAATTTCTTTTGAAACCCTGATGAGGAGAACGGAAGTCGTATTTCTCCTGTCGTGCTCAAAATGCTAAACAGTAGGAGTGAATCTTCAGTCAAGAAGACGTACGGAGTTAGTTGTCAAAGTTTTGAGTAATCTGATTCGAAGGATGCTTGAAAACAAGTGATGGTGTGGATGCGGAAGCGTCCCTCTTTTGACTCCGAATTTCGGGGACGGACAGAGTTGGCTGGAAGGAACCAGCTAGCTAAAATCCCATACCCACTATGTAGGGGGGCCATGCGCGAATGGCGAGTGTCAATGCTTTCCAAATTACAAACATTCACCACAGAAATACCTTCTAAAGAGCACATTTTTCTGGACGAAAACCACATTTGTTATAACCTTAATTCCGTCCTTCAAAATTTTCTCTTTAAAAATTAATTGTTGTCAAACAACCGCTAACAAGTCAATCCATTTCATAGTCAAGTTCTTTTGCATCAACCCCTAGACAATAGCATTCTCCTATCCAGTAAGTTAAATAATCCGGTATTGACAACTGGAATGTGGAATTAGACAGGCGAGCCACTTGAAGCTCAAAACAGCGAAAATCTCAAGGTTGTGTACGTAATATGCATGGATGTAATAAAAAAATGAAGTTCGGCAAACAAGATGACGAGCTGTCAATATCGACGAAGAATTGTGCCAGAGTGGCTTAAGTTAGTGTCATCTGTTACAACAACGGACCGAGCCCCTCCGCCCATCCTAAAACCCTCAATTGTGTTCCAATCTGCAATCGAATAGTTCCCCAATGTAGTGGGCCACACTACGCCGAAGAAGCAGGTATTTGAGCCTCTGACGCCAGTTCATCAACCCTTCCCTTTAAGCTCTATTCAATTCCTCGTCTCTCCATCCCTGCACTTTATCTTCCTTTTCAGTCAATCCCTCCATCTTATTCTTCTCCGTTTTCTTCCTCATCCATAGCCATTCCTTCGCCCTGCCTTTGCAAAATCCAACCCGGACGAGTGTTACTCGTGAATATTGCACTGCATTATGGTCACGAAATGCATTCATCATTCAAAAATTGACTAGGTGGGGGGAGGTGGCAGTGGTGGTCACAAATTTATGATTATTTTTTTTGAAATTGGAACTCTTAAATTACATAAATGGTGGAAATGACAGGGGATGGGTTTGTGCTTTTGTAGATGGAAAATTACATGGATGGAGAGGCGTGCGGAAATTGCTAATTACTCGTCAATTCCTTTCTGCAGGCAGATTGGTGTATGTACTCCACTCTGCAGCATGTTGTGTAACCTTTCCACATTATTTATCCCTACTATGAGCAATTTTAAATGCAAAGGGTGCACTTATCCTTTCCTCATCGTCTCTATCAAGTGAATAATGCATAGCGCCACTTCAACGCCAAGACCTCGCAACGATTTTTGTAAAGAAAAAATGCAGGCGCTGTTCAATGCAGTACTCCGTTACTCCGTTAATTACAAGCTTAGCCTTTGTTTCTATTATTGATACTCGGATTTACATCGCCAAATTCGGTGATAAATGTACGGAATGTCAACAATGCCAAGGGTATTGCTTTGAATCAGAAATTCAAATGCACAACTGTTTGAGTTAAGTTTCTTAAAGTGTATGATAGAAAGAACTTCCATCATATTTTCAGATTGATAATGCGTCATAAAATTCCTTTCTGAATCTGAGTATTATTGACTGAACAGTGTTTTGTATGGCAAATAGCAATAACAAATCAGAGCTGCACCTCAATTCAATTCTTACACCCGGCATACCTCAACTAGTCCACTCAATGCCATAGCGCAGCACTAGCGCAACTGACTGAAATTTTAAATGCTTAGTCATGTTGAAGTGCTAATTGTTGTCATTTTTAACACAACAATGAGCATGTCATGCTCGTGTCATGTCTCCTTATCATTGTTACTTAAGTCGAGCAAGGCCTTAATCCTCATAAAATGTCCATATCCACAGGTGTAGCCAATAATTCCTTGACGGGTAGGCTGAATTTTGTTAACTATCGATGCCAAGTGCCAGCATGTGCAAATGTAAGCTGTAATTCAATTTATCTGGGCATCGGGAAAAAACTGATGCAATCCAGTCAGATCAGCATTTATGGCAATGCACTTTTTATGACAGTTTCCACACATTACATTATAACACAGCTATTTACCACAATTTGTCCAAAGCGCAGCAATTAACTGTCCATGTACCTACCCCCATCACCCCACCATTTTTGGACAGAAATGAAATTGATAGGTGACAAAATCAACTTGAAGGAAGGATTTTTAATTGAATTTGAAATGACACACTGGTGATCCACGCCAGGTTTCGCTCACCTGTCTAATCTGTCCATGTCCCTCACTTTCTAAGTGCTTGATTGAATTCATGATTTCTCCTTATTTGAACTCAATACAATTTGAGGTCTGCTGCATTGAAACATCAATGGAAATTAATTGCGTCGCATAAAATGTCAAACGACTTATACCATTGTTAGGTGCAAATTTCAAGACAATTCATAATTTGATGGACGGTTGGACGTCCAAAATTTAGTTTAATGGATTTTCTTCCTTTTGAAAATCTGGACTGATGTCAAATATAGGGGCGGGAATCAGCATCCTTGCGAAATGTGTACTACCACCGCACCGCACTGCAGAATGGGCAAAAGCTTATTAGTGCTACCAAATCAAGTGCATCTGTCCTCTGCCCATGTAAATTGACTTTTGCACTGCAAATTTTAGTCATTGCATGAGATCAAGTACATTGACGTGTCAAATAATGCATGTGTACAGGCCGGGAACAGGGCGTCAGTTCGTAGGAGTCTGAGGAGCCGTGTTAAATTTCAAACAAAACGAACTCGTTCTTCTCTTTGTTGACCAAACTCAAAGTTCCTTGACAAACTATTTCACTCATCCAGTTAATGAACTAACCTAACCAACTTCTCTCCTACTGTCGGTGTCTCTGCTTCCACTTCACTTGCTAATGAGGAATGCCAACGCAAATCCATTAATGCTAATCAATTCTAACGAGCCAATAAAAATTACTTTGTACCGACAAGGCTCTATATTCAATGTTGGAATTTTAAAAACTACTTGTAGAAATGTACTCACCCTTTAATAAGATCCTTTTTTAAAACAAACTGCTAGAAATAATGGCATTTAAATCACTCTTCATGCTTTTGTAACACACTGAGCAAAACACTCGTATCCAAACTTAAGAACTGCACTCAATACACCAAAACATTTTGCATTGCAAACACTGAATTTGTAAATATTTCACATTTAAACTCCACATTTCCTTGTCTGGAACGTTGTCTGTTTCACAACAACACTTCACTAGCCTTTAAAATAAAGGCCGGTTTTCCACATGACCCGTAAATAAACTGAATAAGAAAAAGTGCAAAACCCGGGGGAGGATGTGTTTAATTAATAAAACTTTGAGTGTGCGTCATTTCAGTCACAATTGATTTGGAGGACCAGCACTTGGGAATCATAAACAATACTTCTAACCTCTGCTGCAAATCAACGCAACGTGACTGTAAGGGATTGGAGTTGGGATTCAATTCGATCAAGTAGGAGAGAAGGACAAAACAACCACATATTCATTGAGATGCGGTCCAATTGACTGACTGACTCTTGTTGTGGACTG
>JAAXYW010000604.1:0-33381 GCA_036851895.1 Orthonychiurus folsomi | reverse complement strand
CCATGCGTTGTAATTGCATGCGTTGTAATTCCCATGCGTTGTAATTGTTTACATTGTAATGTATGCGTTGTAATTGTCTGCGTTGTGTTTTCTGCGCTGTAATGACGTGGAAGCGACTCGGGATTGTAGCCCTGCGTTGTGCTTAAAATCAGGAATTTGCTCGCAGAAATAACAAGTACTTTAATCATGACAAAAAATAAATTGTTTGAGAAATCATTTCCATGTAATTTATTCATATAATTGGACAACTACATAGTCATAGTTGGCTACACACTATAAGTTCATTACTCCAAAAAAACTGGAAAAAGAACAGCACCAAGTGATTATGTTCCAAAATCTAAAATATTAAGATTACATTCAGCAAGCTAGCCCTTCTGGTTAAGATTAATGAATTCTTAAACGAATTGGTCACACAATGCACCACCGTTAAAAAACTAGCATACCAATCAATAGTGTTGCTAGACAAGCGCACTAAGCAATGCAACTGCACAAGCGCGCAAAAGTTGAAGTAACTAAAAGATTAGCAAAAAATAATGTTAGTGGCAGTTGTCCAAGATCAGTTAAATTGCGCTTTCTTTCACTCAGAAAACAATAATGCTGCAAATTTAGAATAGCCCTGCACCAGACCCAACAATGAATGAGGTCAAGAAATTCAATGCTTTGCGCTTTGTTCCTTAGCTCCTCACGTTGAACATGACGACTTAACATTCCAACAATTAACTTAATAAAAAACAGTTAAACAATTCACTGGGCGGAATATTAGAGTAAATCCCTACCAGCTAAATACTGGACAATGAAGATTGGTTACGGTGGAGGACAGGTAAAGATATGATTTGATTGTCAAATTAATATATGTTAACATACTAGTATTAAGGTGCTTAAATTAATTTTTGAACTAACAATAACTAGTCCTGAATATTGTTGAGGTGGAAATTCCTTTCTCACCAAAAGGAAGGTGAATTCTCTGGTGGCATGAATATTATATTTCCACCACTCAATAGCTACTCTCATTAGTCTGCTACACCGGGACCTTACTCTTGTTTTAGGGAATTAATATCTCAGTTAGCTTTTTATTAAAGTACTTCTTGACAAACTAGCACCTACAAACACATTTTCGGAAATTTCATTAACGGTTGATCATCATCAGTATTTATGGTTTTTGTTTAGATTCAGGTTGTGGGGCATGAACCAGACGGGTAGGTTCTTTTCCACAAAAGCCTTGTAATTCTTTCTCTTCCATCTTGGACCAAAGGACTTCGCGAGGAGAATTCTCAAACTCTTCTTTTAGTCTGCGACGGCGGGTCTCCTCATTAACTCTTTGCATTTTTGCTTTCTTCTTTTTCTTCTTTAACTCTGGTTTACGATCACCTTTGGATGGTTCTAAATTGGGAACCAACCGAGCAAGTCCATCCGCAGCAGACTGCAACACGTATCGTCTGGGCATAAATCTAGGTACAATGGTTGCTCTTTTACCAGGAGCCCTTGTTTGCTTCACGTACGGCGTAGGTATTTGGGGAACTTCGGCGGATTCATTCTCTTCCTTTTTCTCATATTTCATATCTCCACACCTCCTCGGTTTCTCTTCAACTTCGACTTCAACTTCGGTTTCAACTTGTTCTACCTTTTCAGGCGTTTGAGGAGCCTGAGCACGACTTTCTGTCTCAGATTCATTTACCGCGGATCTAGCCGCCGGGTGACAATCTCCTTCGCCGGGGCATTTGACAATTGTCTTCCGTAGCATTTTTAACGTCTCAATAAGAGTGCAATCCCAAGGATCCTCGGGCTTGCAAGGGAATTTGAGGAAGGGTAACTTATTCGAAAGAATTCCAGCATATATATCACTATACACTTGACTGTTGTGCGTGGTCAATCTTCGAAATGCGGCCATTGTAACGGTTAATTCAGGAGTCAATGAAGTAAGGCTGGTTGGAACTACTACATCCTTGTATACTTTTGCCACAGCAACTGTTGT
Source organism: Orthonychiurus folsomi (assembly GCA_036851895.1). NCBI lineage: Eukaryota > Metazoa > Arthropoda > Collembola > Poduromorpha > Onychiuridae > Orthonychiurus > Orthonychiurus folsomi. Next base: position 31,409 of record JAAXYW010000604.1, on the reverse strand, counting down.
GGCATGGTCGATGATGCGACGAACTGAAAAATGAACATATTATGTTAGTCCAAAAAATGTTTAGAAAATAATTAATGCTAAGAGAAATTCGTACACAAGAGGCTCCGAATTTTGTGATCCGGTTTAGCAATCTCGCGAACGCACGTACGAACTGCATTTTTCTCATCCTCACTTAGTCGTCTTTTAACCTCTTTCTTCACCATTTCATCAACAACAAAGTAACATTGTTCGGCTGCTTTTTCAATGCTCTCTTCAAATTTTCTAAAAACAACAAATAGTGATCGCATACTACAATGTGCTGTTGCGGTTTATAATTTGTGTACAAAATAAGTTCTGAATAAGAGCAATGCACAACATTGTATTTAATTATGTATATGATAACTTTGAGTACTCACTTCTGATCGCTTACATCATCCACTGTTATAAGTATGAACATATACTTCTTCAATGTTGCCCTAAAATCATTTGGCAGCGGGTTAAAATACGAAAGAGCAACAGCACTGACGGTCAAAGTAATGGCTCCAACTATTGAGTGCCGAGTTGCTTCGTAGTGTAGCCTCCTGCACCGGTCGGAATCCAAAAGAATAGTCTGCAATTTATAAAATTAACGCTTGTATTTACCCTTATCGTGCTCAAGGAATCTATGCTAATTGAATTTTGTTGGAAACATTGAATACGGCGATCTAATTTCCTATCAACCCCGGCTCAACACTCATTTTGTTGGGACTCAAGCTCACCTCGGGAAAATCTTCTATTCGAGTATAGTTTAGTAGTTCTGCATACGCTCTAGCAAGAACTAAATCCTCGTCACGATTATCCAAGCGGTGCCTCAGCAGCCACTTTCGAGTCGACCCCAGGCCATCCGATTTTAACTGATACTCTTGCTCAATGTATTCAGCAAGTTTCATCCGCTCGGCTTCAGCACAGTGTGCTACTATGCTCGGACGAAATTGCATCACATAGAAGTTAGCCATGTCCAATTTCATGTCGTCCATAACTTCTAGTATTGCTTTGAAAACTTCCGAAGGCTTGTCTAACTTTTTGATAGCAGCGATAGCTGCGTCTCTTGTTGGGCAACAAAGTTTTGCGAGTGTTTCGACGATGAAATCAGTGTAGTTCTAAAATTTAGAGAACAATTTCACTAGCCAATAGTATGGAGTTTGAATCCCTGATTAAATGTGATTGACTTCACAAAATGTGCGCTCTCTTTGTTGAATGTACTCAATCTCTTAACATACCTGAAACTCTTGTTTCGTTAATGTGTCGTGTTTAATAGAATGTTTAACATGTGCTAAGTCCAAGGTGGTGTCGATACGATTCCTCATTTGATGATTATGTGGAAGTAGCACGAGAAACATGTTCTAATAACAAAATATCAATTAGAACCAGTATAGGGCCTCACAATTACAAGCTTAGCTACGTCGCAGCAATCATAACCTCTTTCACTTCCTTGAACACCGAGAGAGCTTGATTGTAGTTCGGGGGTTTCTTTTTTAGTTGTTCGTCAAAAATATCCCAGAATGCCTTAGTCATCTGAATTTTAACACGTTCCGTTAAACTATCAAAATGTAAATCAAGTTCAACACTGCAAAGTCACATTAGAGACGCTCAAGTTCATATTCCAGAAGGATGGTTACCTGTCTTCTGATGGCTTATTGTGTTCTAAGCGGAAATCCGGGTTTATAGATATCTCATGCGCAAGATATACATTCGACAGTCCGTTCAGTACATTCATGATTTCACTGTGCGGAATTTTCAGCGGGTTTGGACCGGCAGTCACGAAATCAGGATGGGCTTTTACAAAATCTTGTGATTTTGAGCTGAACCCATATACCCGATCTACGTGGTCTTTGCCTTGTTTGAGTTCAAATACTTCTGACAAAGTAAGGCGATCTTCCATCTGGTAGTTTTTCCCTGCCGTGCTAAACTCAATTGGTTGAGAAGTATCAACGGATGAGGCCTTTGTGCTTAATTCAGACGGAACAGAAATGTGGCCGGAGCTGGCACAATCCAGTTCATAAGCTGAAACTGTATTCTTTTCCAACTTTTCCTCGTTCATGCTTTCACTTAGTTCTTGTTTCCTGTAGGTTAATTGCAAATTAAATTATTGGATATGAAACTCTTCTCTGTGGTGCTGAAAAATGCAATGGACAGGGGGGCTAATGCGTGCCGCCCAAGAAGTTAATGAGTTTCGCCATTAAGAGCTAGAATGTTTTATGACTTGGAGCACGGCACGTATTAGTCTACCTTACTGTATTGACATTTACAACTTACAGAAACTCCTGCACATTTTCTTTGAACTTTTCCCTTATTTCACGTTGCCTATCTCGCAGATGCTTTGGAACTGCGCGACCGTCTGGATAACAAACGAGTTCTTCGGATTCCTCTTTAACACAAGGCTGTTCCTGGAACTGACTTGAAGTAATATCCTCAACTTCCTCTTCTTCAGCTTCTTCTTCGTCTGACTGATCTTCTTCGTTTTCATAGTCCTCTCTTTTGTGGTGTATCTCTAGCACAGGATATTCGTCTTCTTCAGTTTCCTCCTCCTCGCCTGACTCTTCCCCCGAGACTATCTCTCCCTCTTCTAGTTCTTCCTCCTCACCTAAGTCTTCTTCATTTGCTGAGTCTTCTTCATAGGCTAGGCCTTCCTCGTCGCCTAGCTCTTCCTCATCGACTAGCTCTTCCCCTTCAAAGTGTTTTTTAATTTCAACACCCCCATCGTCTTCTCCTCCGTACTCCAAGGGACCCCCGTCCGCATACCAATCATCTGGTTCGTTGAACTCATCCAATCCAGTCTCGTCCAGGTCAAAGCCAATGCTCTCCAAACTGGGCCCCGTTTGTTCTGCTAATTCTCCATCCTCTAAATCATATTCTTTCTCGTCCTTCACATCTAGTTTTAGTTCCAAGTAGTCAATTTCAATAATCTTGTAACCAAGTGATCAAACTTTACAATAAAGTTTAATCCATTACCTTCTGCGAACTCTCCATTCTCTAAATCGTATTCTTTTTCCGTCTGCACATCTAGTTTTAGTATTACATTTGAATAATAATCTCTTAACCAAGTGATCAAACTTTACAATAAATTTTAATCCATTACCTTCTGCAAGCTCTCCATTCTCTAAATCATATTCTTTTTCCATCTGCACATCTGGTTTTAGATTCAAGAATTCGATTTGAATAGTGTATTAACCAAGTGATTAAATTTTCCAATAAATTCTAACGCATTACCTGCTGCTGCATCCCTATTCTCAAAATCATATCCTTTCTCCGCCTTCACATCTGGTTTCAGATTCAAGTATTCGATTTGAATAATATTTTAGCCAAGTGATCAGGGTCGTCAACAGTAAACTGAAATTCGAATTCATTACCTTCTGGACTGTTCTCCGCAACATCATCATTCAAATTATCCACCAAGTCAGCACCCTGGAGTGCATTACCATCTTCAGGTTCCACCTTCACGTCCATACTCTTCAATTGTGTCTGCTGTGATGAGCCCTGCGCATAAATGAAATCTTGATTAGTTCTCATTTAGAATTAACAAGATTGAACAAAGTCTACACATATAATAAAAATTATTCGAGTGATCCTTAAGAAAGCAGATTCTAGCCAATATAAATTGGTATTATAGTTCTGTGACATTTAAGGTTTGAGGATATTTGACAAAAAATCCGATTGGCTAATGGGAAACGTCAGTTCTCACAGATACATTTGCCTAAATATTTATTTCCCCTACCCACAAGGACATTCAATGCTGGTGGTCCGATTATCTGGTGGCTTTGCCAATTCAGCTCAACTCAGCGTCAGGTTCATGTTAAAATTGAGCTCTCGTTTTATAAGGTAATACGAAGTGCAGTTACAAAGTCCCAAAGGAAATGAGAATGACCGCAAACCTCTCCTCCAATTAAAAGGAGTAGAATTTAACGCTATCAACACACGAACCAACAAATGGGTTGCTACTAACAATCAACATAAAAAATATCGGATGTGCTGACTGAAAATAAATGCAGCCATTTGTTAATTCAAAGCTTTATGTGATATATTGTAGTGCGTATTGCATTTGTTTATTATTAGCTTAGCTTTTTGTTATCACTGCGTGTTAAGTTATCACCGCTTACTGATTCAAGAAATTGGCTTTCACTTCATAGGACTTCGCTATTCTTGGCAACCGTCCTGCTCTATATTCTCAAATGTGTATCGCCAGGAATTGCAATTGGCGAAAAGATGTGGATGTGTGAATGTTTTACTTCCTGATTCAAGACATGCGTGCCTAAAGCACGTTTGGCTTTTGGCAAAGACAAAATTTTATCTTAATCTTCTAAAAACTGACTACAACATCCCTTGACACAAACTTTTGACTATGCTTGCAGACTCAATAGTAAAAGCAAGACCAGTTAGATTGACCGTGGCATATCCAAACACATGACCAGTGCCCTACAATACTGCAAGCACACAGCCAGCAGTTTTCTGTTTTTGGCAATACATTACAACTCTTATGTCTTATTTAGTCCGCCTAACTTAAGGTCACACAAGAACCCTCTCATTCTTGTCAACCGTCATCTCCATTCTAGTTGGCTCCTTTCATTATTCCCATACTAGTAATATAGTATTAGTCAATTGCCAGATTCTAAAACATACTTACCTCTCCTTTGTTTAATTTGGTGGACGAATACACTTTAATTTGGTTTAATTTGGTAGGGATGCACTGATTAGCAATTTAGTGATCCCCGCCGTGTACAGGAATTGAGTATAACTTCACATTTAGTTTAATTAATTTTAGCTTAACTGATAAATATTTTCCTGGTTCGCATCGATGGATTTGCGACTCACGGAAGACGACGACGATCGACAGCGAAGAATAGGAATGACCTGCCTGATTGTTTACATGCAGAATCAGCTGTTGATGAGGGGCGCCGACCCCTCATCCCAACACCCTGGGAACAAGGCCACACTCTCATCCCCCCGCAAAACACCACCCACTCACAATGGAGCTACGTACTCCGCCACTCCAACATTCCACCTCGCCCAGGTTAAAGCTGCTAATTATAAGTACGTGCATTAATTCCGCCACCTATGCTTGCGGCAAGCCAAATTTGTATTAAAATAATAATAGTCAACCTGTACTTGCTAAAGTTTGATTGTTAATTTGAATTTGTAAAATTTTGCAACGTGATGGAATAAGAAATAAATTGTTCGTTCCGAGTCTCGACATTCAGGTGCTGAGCTTACCGTATGAGAAAGACAAAATTGCATGCGCATTTTACATATTGCGTTGTCTGTGCCACTGCACTGCATTGCATATTGCATTGTCAAGTAGCGCTTTCTTTGTTGTGGAAAACGCAATTTGGATTCCGTTCAGATTATTTTATTATCTATCACATTTGAAATTATATGCAATCTTACTATTAGTAGAATATTACAGCATTTGGCACAGAAGAAATTAGTAAATTTTTTCTAGATGTGGTTCATGATTACAATTATAATATCCGATTTCAACATAGACAATTCTTCAAAATTGAATAAACTGTATGTTAAAAAAATCTGAAGAAGTGTGACAAGAGAGGTCTTTTGATGAGTTTCACTATGGAACTAGTGCTTCACATTTTCACTCTTAGCCTTGGCCATTTTATGACTAAATTTGCAATCGTGCAAAATTGAGTAGCTGTTAACAAATCAAAATAGTATGTGATGAATTTACATTCACAATATTATTAGCACATTAAAACAGTCATAATAACAGTATTTTTAAGCACAGGGTTTGCTATTACAATGCTGCTTATTATGAGTCACGCCAGTAGTGGTAATAAACCTCAAAGTTTGAGCGAACGCAACGAGAAATAAAATTAGTGTAGCCAGAGTTTAAAGAGTTTTGTGTATTACTTTCAAGCATCCACACTTCTTAATCTACAGTTTATTCTTCTACGCCATTTATGCACACATGAACCTCGGAAACCGTCGTCACAATTTTATCGCTTGTATCTAATTTTATATCGCAACCTTGGTTTGGAGGACTAAAATTGATATTACTTCCTTGGAATCATTTTGAAAGTTAATTAATATGTTGCCTTTAAGCATGATTCACACCGAAAAAAAGAAATACTTGTCCAGATATATTAATCGTTTGCCCACGCACACGAAGGAAAATGTAAAAACCATTTCTGCACCCAGAAAAGGATTAAGGAATCAGAAGAATTTTTGTTTGGTTTGGAAAAGAACTCGGCTGGCAAAGTGTTAAGGCTTTTAGTTGATTTCTTAATGAAGCATTTCCTTTAGATGCTGCTAGACAAGAGGAGTTTGTCGATGATTTCTATTCGCTTGGGTTAAGGAAACTGGTTGGTACTATCTCTTAGTCAGTACAGTTTGCTTTAGTTCATTAAATATTGTATACTCAATTTTTGAAGTGACAATTAAAATGCCTGCAGCAACTCAAATTTTGTAACTCAATAACTTATGCACTCAGTTCAGCTGCTTTTGCAGCCCTGAAACAGCAGGTGCGAGTAAGTAAATATTATTTGAAAGGAATTAATGTGAGTTTACTGTTAATTGTGTGATGTGTCAGTGTCATGAGGTCACTCCGAGCGCAAGCGAGAATTACGCCAGTCTCAGTGTTGCCTTATACGGCTGGAGAATGAAATGAATGATGGTTGTGCTACTAATTGCATCACTGCATTTGGTCTCTGTTATATATGCGTGAAGCGGTGCGCGGTGCCTCTCTCTTTCCTTGTATTTCTTTAACCTTACAAGATTGGAAATTTTATTAAAGGTTCTTTTGATTCTCTAAAGATATGACAGCTGGCCTGGTTATTTTTCTTTTGAAGAGCCCTAGATGATCTGCTAAATGTTAGGTCTTTGCATTTACCATATTTGTTATTGGTCTTCCTAGAATGGAAGCAAGACATGACGGTACTATTGAAGTTGAAGCCACCCTTCAAGTAACTTTAACGCATCGGAAGCAATAATAAATTGGCAGTGTTTTTTTTTTCAAATTGATCAAATAAAAACTATCGAAGCTTAAAAATTATCTTCGCTCCAACAATTGAATATATGTGAGAATCTGTAAAAGATTAAAAAAATTGTTTTATCGCCTTCTCCTTTTTGCCCAAATTAGTCCAAGCATGAGTTGTATGGAGAATCTCTTTGGTTTTGCATGTCTTGTCCGCCTACGTAGAAATCAGTAAGGCTGCTGCCAAATCACCACCAAGTCCAGTCTTAAGAAACAATTTCTATCATCCACGGGTTGATGCAGTGGCTTTAATTTCCAATCATGGACAGATGAAGCACATGGTGCTCTAAACTCTCCTCAACCACGACACTAAGAAGGATAAAGGATAACATGCAGTCATCAGTGAATAAGAGTTGCTCCTTTGCCCTCTACCTTGCCAAAATCCTTCAACCATTCGCATTCTCCTTTCCCACGAACTACACAACTCCACTGTGACCATATTTGTGAATTCTGCACTTTTCGGATTCCTTCATACCAGGTCTGGCTTTGGATTTGATTTGCCCACACGACAAGCAAGCCCCACGATTCTGTCCACTGAAAGAGACCAGAAGATTCTCTCAGGTGTTCGCGTTTGCATCCACCCACCTCAACACTCTCTCTCCAAGTCTTCGCACACCCGGTTTATCCTGTCACAGTTTTTCGCCAAACCTCGTACAAATCACTTGATTCCCATAACAAGTGTCGTCTAAGTGAAGAGTTTCTCGTGTACGTCTATTTGGATTTTGGCTACTTTCAAGTATTTTGAACCCAAGCTTCAGGTAATGTGACTTATTTTAATTTCTAAAATTGATGAAGAATTATTTGTGTCAGAAATTGTTGTGTAATTATTCAAAAATCTGTATAGTAGAGTTGTTCTAGTTGATTGTCACATTGTCAGTTTCAGGTTTAACTAAAAATCATATCTGCAATTCCGATTAAGCCTTAATAGTTTGGTACTATAGAATATTCGAAAAGTCTCATAAGAGATGGGTGGCAAAAAGGAAGCGATGGTATCAAAAATGGGTTGCGCATAAACAAAACACAATTCTGATAAATAATGCATCTGTACTTGCGTAGGAAATTCTAATTACACCGGATGACAAACCGATGTTTGAAGTTTTGCTCAAGGAAATTACACGAAATTACTCAGGGACAGGAAAACACAAAGACAAGTAAAGCGAATTTTCAAATACATGCATTTTCAACTTTTATTACCTAGTACTTCTGGTAATACCTCACTTCCTTACACTCCTTTTTTCTATTGCTTTTGAAGTCCAGTTCTTCTGTATAGTCATTATGTTTTTAGAATGATTTACGACAACTTGCTGAAACAATAAGTTATTGATTGTCCTGCAAGTGAAAACCCCCACTCAACAAAGTGAGAATAATTTTATTCGTTGAATGCTTACATTACGAAGGAAGTTATTAAGTTACACATTGGATACCAATTTATTTGAGGCGAAATTACACCTCGTTTCATTGTTTTTCCTCCACTCTTGTATTGCATAATGCTCACCTTCTTTGCCTTTTTTTATCTCCAAATGCTTGGCTTGGGCGATGAGTGCTTGCATTGTCGTCGTGGATGTAATTGCATTTTGAAGACTAGGCGGGCGGATATGTCTTCCATTTTTTTACGCTTGTTAGAAAAATTAGTTTTGCCTAATATATTCTACACCTTCTTCCTTATTTGAGCACGCATTTACAAACCAATTTTATTTGCGATGTGTGTAGGCTAAGTGTTCTTCTGTGAGCAATACTGACTACCTGTGAAGTCCGAGTGTAAATTTTAAAATAGCTTAGCAGTACCTGCCTGCGTGCGTGGGTTAAGCCAATTTTATTTAGCTCAGGATTGTGATTGTCATCTTCATGATGATAACAAGTTGCGATCTAATTATACAAATAGCTCGGGAAAATTTATTACGTAAGTTGGTGTGCATTAAATTTTTCAACGTTTCAAAATATTGCATTTTAGAGCGACAATATGCGCAGCTTAGTCAGGTTTTAATTGCTCGTAACATTTATAATTGGTCGTGCATTTTTATTAGTTTTATTTTACCTGCATGGCCATGCCGTAACTTATATGGCAGAATTTTTTTATTATTTTATTGAGAAATAGCGAACTTTCTTCAAGTATCAAAGGTATTGAGCTCTGCCACAAATTTTTCAATTAATTCAAAAAAAATGATTGTATAGATGTGCTCAGTTTCTGGTAAATTTGACGAGCGGACGAAAGGTACTATCGATCCTAATTTCCAACGGAATTCGGGCCAAATTCGTTGTTCCTTTCTTTTGTTGAAAGAGAAAGTTGGATGCATTTTTAGATCAACACGCTCCATGCTTCATAGCATTAACTTTTATTATAGTTTCGCACACTAGGATAGCATGGATTTGACGTGGAATGGTCGATTGAGACAACTAGTCAATTTGTGCATAGTTAGTGCGTGCATATATCATGTATATGTCAGGAGCAGAGGACAGCCAGGAGTAAGGCGGGTGCCAGGTCGGAACAGGTACAAGAATCCGCCGGCGTACTGCAGTAGTAACGGAATGCCATTTTTGGAATCGAGAGCAAACGCGATTTAATGCCCGAAAAGAGAGTAGATTCTCAACCCGCGGTGTTTTTATAGTTTAGACGAGGACGACGGGACACCACAGTCAACTCCGTAGACCAAATGTCGATGACGTTCGATTGGCAATCAATCAAATCCAATAGATTCACCTTTTATTCACTTCCACTAGGTATCAAAAGGCCAGTCCTACATTGCACAGAGAAGAGGAACTATTAATCATCAGGCGGGGAAAAAAGTGACTTCCGATACTTCCGAGTAGCATAAACAACTTATCTGATTCCGTATAGACCTTTCAACATCCTGATTTAAAAAACAATGGCACCTAATGGCAAGTCTATTGAATTGTCCTATGCTAAAATAAGGTTAGGTTGGTAAGATGTATTCGAAGTTGCGCTGTTTATGATAAAAAATATGCATGGATGACGAATGACGGATTTGTTTAAAATACGATAAATCAACTGAGGTAAATGTAATGTGGAATACGCTTTATGAGTATTATGACAAGGTCAAATTTCCCTGAACGCCGAGCCTAAATTACGGAGTGCACAAACTGGAAATAACAAAGACAGGGCGTGTAATTGGGGAGTTTTGCTTTGCCTTGACATTGCAGTAAAATAACCAGCCGGCTTTAAATTGAGATTCCGCCCACAGCAAGTCAACAAGAATGTGAATAATAAGTATATTGGAGATGAATCTGAAGACAAGTTCATGACAAAGGTCACATTCCCTTTGATTCTTCTCTAAACTCGAGCAAGTCTGCTTCCATTTGGGAATTTTATTTGGATAGAAGTTGACGAGCGAGAACTGAGTAATCTTTTAAGGTGTTCTTGATTGACTTAAAGAAGGGCATCTCAAAATGCGAAACAAAAGCAACTGTCATTTTGTAAATTGTATGCGAGATTTCAATTTCACTGCACCTTACAATTACTGCAATTTGAAGTTTGCTTGCCTATTATTTGCAAAATTAGTACCACACAAGATGAGCCTATAAAATATGACAGCAGAATCTTGTTCCGCAATGAAAAATAATTAATTTTTTACCGCATTTTATGTGCGCGTCTAAGTTAGAAGTGCTACTTACAATCAAAATTAAAGCTTTCAACAAGAACAATAATGAAGGAACTGCAAGTCCTGAATTTCCAAGTCTATTTGCAAATTTAAGCTATATATAAACCAAAAACAAACCTATTGGGCAATTCGTGAGTTTGAATGCGCTAATCATGCATGAATGTTTAATTTGAGTTACAATGATGTTATTATAGTGTGGCTCAATTTACTTCCGGGTATTCTCATGTTAATATATATTTAAATTTAGCGATTCAACATCTTTGAGTAATGGGTTGAGTTGATAGAGTGTTTGTTTAATAATACTTAATATGTGCGAACTCTGTTTACAGAAATGGTTGGTCATATTTTCTCAACGACCCTGGACTCCAACAAAGAGAAGAGGACCAATTGCCGCTGAATTTATTGGACCAGGGCCGGCTTGGGTCACACTACCTTCTCTGATAGGTATGTAGAAGTGAATCTGATTGGGTTTGGTTCTTGTTTTATTAATTAACAATACATACTGATGTTGAGTTAGAACACCTGCATACATTGCTAATATTTGAACGTATAGACTTGCTAACATTTTGAAGACAAACTTATTACTGTAGTTTAGAGGTTTACCAGAATTATTGAGAAAATTCTGAATTTTAAGTTAAATTCTGCAGGAAGGAAACCGTACATGTCTGGGAAAAGCACTTCCCCTTGTTTTTCGTTTGGATGTAGGTAATGTACAAATGCATATGATTGATTGTTGTTAGACAAATTTGCTCGTTCAATTTTGGTAATAAAAAATTATGGTTCTGATACGCGTCAACGCAAAATCAGGCACGGAGACACAAGAGACTATGCAGGGCCGGGTCCTGGGACTTACAATGTGTTGGGTTTAGGAAACAGAGGTATTTTGCTAATCATCCTTTGTTTGCACGTTGATTCACAAGTATTCTCGCAAATATGGTACAAGTACACTTAGCTGCACTGCAATTATCACCCAGCATACACCATATAATTTTTCATTTGCATGATTTGTGACTTCAATTATTTTTTGATCCAGGAAAGGCGTCTGCTCCGTCATCCTCGCTCCATTATCGACATGCGGAACCTAAACCATTCATCACACCAGCCCCGGGTAGCTATTGTCCTGAAAAGGCGGACCATAGTGTCCAAGACGCGGCTCCAAAATTCAGTTTTGGACACAGAACAAACATGGACATAAAAAACAACACTCCAGGTCAGTAGGGAATTCCCTTCCAGATTCCTATTCCTGTGGTACTACGAGGTTAATTTTAATGGATCTTTAGCGCCAAATGTGTACAATGTCCCACCGGTGCTGGGAAACTGTCCTGAAGGAACAAAGAAGAAGGCACCCGCTTACTCCATTCCAGGGCGTGGAAAAGACGTAGTGGATTTCCGAGCAGCCAATCCTGGACCCGGTAAATATGAGTCTGGAAATATGAATATGGTGAGAAGCAAAGCTCCAAGCTACTCACTCAGCATTCGCACACAATTGCCCAGTGATGATACAAAGAAGCCAGGGCCCGGTGCTCATTCACCCGAAAAAGTACGCCCATTTCAAAAGAAAGTTATTCAATTCAGCTACATGCACATGTTTAGCATGATTAGAATTTTTTGAACTAACCAGGTGAACATGTCTTTGGCTCCAGCCCATACATTCGGTATTAAGCATTCGCCGTACACTGCTCCATTGAAAAACGGCGGATGGTAACCGGACTGGATGAAAATTGGATTTGGAATGGACTTGTTACAAAGATTCAAGAAATGAGGATGGTTTTTTGACTACTCTGTTGTTGTCGAAGCAATACTTTAAAGCTACCATAAGCTGCCCTAGTTTTCCAAATTCTAACTGGTTTCAACGGGGTTGCTGTTGCTATTATACTAATACATGTTCTGAAGTCGGTGATGGGTAAAATTGAATTTTACACAATATTGTTAAAAGAAAAACAGAAACTAATTGTGGATGAGCACTGCTTCAGTGAACAGACTCTACTAACTTGTCAAAAATGAGAAAACTGACTAACCTCTGCTTCAAAAGTGGAATACTAAATAAATGAAGATTCGTGCTCACATTGATTCTAAAAGTGCAGTCTTACATGGTTTTATTTACTCGCCAAATTCCAAGTTCAATTAAGATGCATAAATATTGGAGGCAATATACATGGAATGTCTCTCTTGTATCACACGGCTTAATGTTAGGGTTTGGATACAATGCTCTGACCTGAGAAATAACAATCCAAGAAAAGGATGCGAGCATGTGATGCAAAAATTATAAAACAAAGGTCATGATTTGAATCAAATATAATAATAATAGTGATGGTTTTGACCGAATACATGATTCCATTGAACAAAAAATAAACACTTTCGAACAGATATACTATACTGGACTAACATTAACATGCATGACTCGGACTCGGATCGTATCTTTTCTTGATTGGGGATTTTTGTAACCTAGTTAAGTTCAGACTCAATATTTAAACTTGTCCTCATGTGTAGTGAAACATCATTTTAAGGTATGATACGATAATTTTGAGGTAGTCGCGTTGTCGTATGTATTCGACTTTTTTGAATGCAGTCTTCGACAGTCTTTATGGTATAATTTGTACATTTTGTTTTTCTAATTAATAATCCCAACAGTCGGGAAATAACTTATCTTTAACGGATTTTTGGGCTCATTGAGAAAGTATCCATCTGACCAAAACAGTTTGTGTGAAACAAGTCTGATACTACCCAAGATATTTTTCATTCCACTGCATACGTACCTCGGAAGGGTAATTAACTAACTACTAGCAATTGCCTTAAATTACAAAGTAGCGCGATATTCGTTAACAATTCAATGAAACAAGCAGGACTTAGACTGTCAACATTTAAAGGAAACGCGGCAGTCAATCAGTGGGTACAAAGGCTCCAGTGATGGAATAGAGGCGGCATTGAAAAAACAGTACAACACCGGGATTACATTCGAAGAGCGCATTTCACAAGACCACGCGCTTGCGATACATCAACAATACAACAAACTTGACACACTCTGACATACAACACAATGCTTTGAAGCAATTAACAAGTGTAAACTAATGTGGTTACAATTAGACTTCGAATGCACAATTATCGTATAATATATTTATGTAACTAGTTATGTAAGTATCAAAAAATGTCCAAGAATAATTATTATGATTGCATGTCGTTTTCAAAAAAAATTGACCCGATACATGAGAGAAGGGGTACACCCCGCTAGCGCAGTTTGGTGGCCGTAGCAGATTGAACTAAGGGGGTCTTGTAATTCTAATAGATAAACCCTAGAAAAAATGCGATTGGTGTAAATTAATTTCACACATCAAAGTAAATATTTATGATTCTGTACAGTGTACACATCTTTGTAAAGCTCGAACAACTAATAGGCATTAACTTCCTAAAGTTCAATTCGCCATCTGCCTACTCCCATTTAAAATAGTATATTAGACTACATTACATGATTTTTAGACCAACAATGTCAACCCTCCAAATGTCTTACATAAATGTACAATACCCATACAAAACCGTAGGCCTCCGATTATAGTTAGCCATTTGAATCCTAGTTAGCCTATCCTTATTAACTAACATTGCAAAGAAGAGGTAGATCAGTTCGAAATAGTTAGCAATTGTAGTTATACAATTTGACTGCAAAATAGCCGTACCATTAATTTTGAAAATATTAGTTTCACCTTCTTAAGTTTTCCATATAACCATGCGCTAGAAAATTACTTTCCAGAATATGGTTTAAAACACTGAACAAGTGGTGAATTCCTTCCTAGTCTACATACACAATTAAAGTTATGAAACCAGTAAAATATTAAGTATTTTTCGCTACCGATTTACTAGACACTGACCATGAATTTGAGGCTAACTTGTATACTACGTTTGAAGACAATATTACAACATTCAACTGTTTATGTGAGATTAACCTATTTGCAAGCTATTACTTTGACTATTTTACAATGAACACATGGGTTTCTCAACGTAATGGTGTCATCTTGTGCGCATGAACACGACAAAGATAACTGAACACATCGTGGTGGATCCCAGTATATTTGGATTCCAGTCTTTGAAATGTACAAAAGTTGAACACAATCAGTTACCACATTTCCTTTCAGTCTGCTTCTGCTTACAAAAATCGAAGCTTCAATTTTTTTTAAATTGGATTTTTGTGGCAGACATCGTAGGTATTGTTTTGTCAGTCTTATAAAGATTGTGGTAATCTCGTGAGATTGGACACTCAATCAAAGCAAATGATCCTTCAGGACGACATGCAATTTCCTTAAGAGAAAATAATTAAACTACATATTTGGTAGAGCTAGTATTCATCATTGGGGAGGGGCTTGGAATATCATAAGAAAACTAAAATATGGCTATAATATAATAAAATTTGCTTCGGATAGTTATTTTACGTAGGTAAATATAATCCATTCTGGGAAATCAGTCTTTATAGTTACTTTCATTGTTACAAATACACAATTGAACACATTGAACCTATCCGCGCGTTGACTGACAACCCTTAATTGTACAAAATTATTAAGCCCGTAAGAATAATGTTAACTTGTGATTTCACAATTGATATATTCGAATCAGTCCTATGAACTGGTATCCTTAGATTGGAACCCGAACACTCAATATTAGTAGTGAAGAATTTCTTTGTAAGTGCCACTTCAGTATTGCACAGTCTATACGTGACCCTCATTACCAACTGCAACTAACTGCACTTCACGAACAAACCAAGTGATTTCATAATTTCCAAACATATTCACTTCCTTAACCAATATGATTCAACTAAACGCTAATTATTAGTTATTCAGTTTGTACAAGTGATGGCGGGTGTGTGGTAGACAAAAGCAATGTAAAAATTATATTGCTTGAAGGTGGGGTGTTTCATGTTTTCGCCAAGGACTTCAAATGGCGATCATATTTCTTCAAAATAAATAATATATATGTAATGTAAGCATTCATTGCACTCATTCCCAGAGATAGAGGATCAAAAATATGGAAGAAGGTTTCTTTTCTGATTTCAGCCTCAGAGTCAAAATAAATTCCAAAGGTACTCCATGTGTGCCAAGAACTCTCGAAATGTTCAGTCTTATAAACTCAATATGAGGAAATATATAGGAACTGCATAACCAAATAGCTATACTCGATTACAACCAGCGTGCCTTGCTTTCCAGTTGTAGTTTCCTAATCTCAAATCAATTCGCCCTTTCCTAATAACTTGAAAACCAAAATTGCACCAAAATTTCTTGAAATTGAATGAAAGTAATTTAAGCCAAATCTAAAAAAGCAGTTCCCACCGATAGAAGCGAAAACTATTTTTAGAAAATAATTCAAGATATCTTTGTGCGCCTTGTAATTGAGAAATGTTAAAATGGGAAAAGAATTTTAGAATTGGATAAACCAGCCGTTAAGTTAACTCACGTCTTGGTGTAAAACCCTAGATGATTAGAATTGTATTCTGCTGTAAGGCACTTCAATTTCTCATACAACCAAATCGGACTTTAAAAAGAGAAATTCAGCACACATTGAGTGTTGGAGTGTACCGTATCGACAGGTCTAGTCAGTCCGACCCTGACCTTTCCTCGTTTTCAGAAGGATCCCTATCTCTGGGGGAAGTACTACTACAGTTTCTCGAACCATTTTCATACCAAGTCTTCAATTCCATGATTTGAGTCATCCTTGTCGTCGTCCAATGGAGGGCTGCGCTCTTGCTTAATGCTGGATCCAGGATCTGAGTCCATCTTGTCAAAGTCTCCTTCCAGTCCATTCAATGTTGAATTGTGGTGATTCCCATTTCCGGCGCCGTTGTTTGAAATGTCCATACCGAGTTCTTCGGGGCTGTATCCAGAGTTGTCATCCAATTTTTGATTCATTCCCTGGTAAGGCGACATGGGGAAACTTCCCTTGCGGTAAGGACGATTAGTTGTTATGCCCAATTTCTTGACTTTGTCATAAAGTGTTCTGGATGGGACGCCGTATTTCCGAGCTGCTTGCAAGGCACTCATTCCGGCACGAACAGCATCTATGGCAGCCATGATGTCATTCCGAGTGTACTGCTTGTAGCGTTTCCATTCTGGTTTCTGGGTTGGAACATATGTTGCTAAACCTATTTCAAATAAAATAATCAATTGGATAACAAATGAGTAAATAGCCTGCCTTCATCAGACATTGTTGACACAGGGACAGCCTGAGAAGGTCTTTCCATATCAGACTGATGCAATAATTGGCAGGCCAAGTGTACTAAATTTACAACAACACGGCTTGAAGCAGCCTGTCTGCCACAAACACTTATCCATTTGCTGGCTAATCATATTATTCCTGCTAACTCCGTCCCTCTTATCTTCAACAATGTTTCAAGGGGGCAAACAAGGTTAAGCTTGGCATGAATTAGGAGAATGCACACTGCAAGCAAAGCTGTTGTGAAAATGTTCTTACCGTGCTTATCTTCCGAGTCCAGGTTAAATGAATGATTGTCTTCATACACCTACAATAGATAAAGAAAACATTTTCAGCTTCATCAAATAATTCACCACTCCATATGGTACTTGTTTGACTACCAAGTGCCATGAAAAATCAAGGAATGAAAATCACAACTGTCACTTGGCTGCAAGAATTGTTGACTACGTACCTTATCACTGTCCACACTTCTTATTGTGTCGTCCTTGAATTGATCAGGAGAATCCACACGGCCCTGCAAATATTGAACACACATTTAAAACTTATCTCACATCACATCACACTAGCTTCTAACAACTTGCTACGAGTGCATCCAACCACTTTGCCTAATCCACCCCACCCGCATCCATGAATCATCAGGCAAATGCTAAATACTAATTAAAATCCATGCCATATCTTAACTGAATATGGAATTACCAAAAATTACATTTAAAAAGTAGTTACCTTATCATTGCAGTCAATGGGTCCATTCGAAGTGCTGGGTGTCATAGAATAATTGAGAGATTTGTGCTGAGGTTCAGAATTCATTTGAAGGGATGTATGGCCAAGTACAGTGCGAAGGATCGGTGTGTCCTTCGTCACATTCATAAATTTCTTCTTCTTCAAAGGCACCGGTTCAACTTGAGAAGAATTTTCAAAACTGTGGCAAATGCTGTTAATTGCACTGTGGGTGGTTGTCGGGCAGTTATTGGCATGTTGCGGTGATGGTGACAGACACAATTTATTTGCAGCCCATATTGGGAATGGCAAGGCATTTCTTTCAGGTATTGCGCTGGAGGATGAGTTGGGGGCACTCACTGTATTGTATGCATTGTCATACATGGATTCAGTCGGAGGCGGAGGAAATTTGAGCGGATGAGAATTCGTCAAATTTGATTTTGAAAATGATGGAGGAACAGACGAAGGATGAGGGTGGTAGTCCTGATTTGAATGTGGTTGCGAATTGTAGCAAGACGGTGATTCATTGTGTCTTGTAGGGGAAGGTGTTGATGTAACTCTTTGGCTGTCTTCAACGAGGCCCTTCACCTTCAGGGTCTCTGCTGCTTTGAGGAGACCGGCCAATTGATCTTGGGCAACATTGACCTCACCCTTGTACATGTACTCCAGGATAGCCTTGATCTCATAGAAATGAATGTCTTTGAGGATGACGATTGGATGACGACAATCATTTTCCATGAACAAATGTTGGAAGTAGGATGAGCAAGCGGCGAGGACCATTTTGTGACACTTGATTGATTCCCCTTCTGCAGCCAGCGTGACATCCGTGAAAGCTTCCGTGTGGAACAAGTGCTCGAAGACGAGGAGGAGATTGGATCTGTGATTATTCCAACGAAGGCAGTATTGCTGCATCCCGCCCCCCATCTCTTCCCGTTCTTCTGCGTCTTTGAGTGAAAGGCGAAGTTTCACCACGGTAGCATTTCCGGCACTTGGACCTTGATTTGGCAGGAAGTGAGAAGGGGAATGTGGCGGAGAGGTCAGGGTTCGGGAAGGTCGGTAGGCCAGCTTGACAGCTTCTCCTTCCTTGGATGCAATTGAAAGAAAACTCAAATTGACCTCCAGGAGGTCAATTACCTGGACTTTGGCTGGGCTTCCTTCTTCTTGTCCTGTCCGTCAGACTTTTTCTTCAACAATTGAGTCACTTTTGTAATGAATGTGCAAAAAAGGAGACGAATCCCTTCGTAAATCAGTCACTGAAACAGTTTTGTACTTAGTAATTTGAGTAGAATGTGGGAATTGGAAAGTGATGAGGATATACTAGAAAAGGGAGGAGGGTACGGAAGGCGGAATTGCGTGCAGTGTCTGGGTGGTTGGCTGCTGGACGACTGGAGAATTTCCGCGACTTGAGTGCGAGTTGGTGGAGTTGTGGAGGAGCGAATCCTCCAAGCCAAACCAAATCCGCCTTTCTTTCCCCGTCCAAACTTTCCTCCTGTCGTCGACTGGTGAGGGGTGGCTTTGGGAACCCTTTACGGAGGGGAGGAAGATCAATGAAAAAAATGGAAGACTAGGGGTCGGGTAAATGGTGACTGGATGGTTGATGCCAAAAGAAGCCTGCACATTCCCCCCTCAACGTGTTCGCAACCTACCCAGGATCCCCCCAGCCCTGGCCCACTTGCACATTTCCTCCCTGTACGCATAAACAGACGCACTTTCTGCGTCTTCCGCAAATCCGAACACCCCCAAGCTCAAGTCAGTCAATATTATTGCCCTTCCCCTCTACCCCAGCCACCATTTTGCCCAAACCCCAACGCCCATCATTCCACTACCATGCCAAATATTAGCAACCCAACTCAACAGTTTTTCAAACCAATCTGAATCCAAATTAACATCTTTCTCCCGACTTTCTCTCATGCATTCCGCCATGTTTTTATGATAATTAATTGGAAAGTAACATTTGCACATTTGCCAAGACATTCCTTAGCACAGCGCAGCGTCTGCAGGAACTTCCAACACATATGAAGGGCCGAGCCTTTCAAGTGGAGTCAAGTCTATTATGAGAGGCGGTGAGTCAGTTTTCTGAAGGGACGAAGGAAGCATGCAAACCCAACTTTTTTAACAGAGTGCAAAGTGTTCCAAAAAAGACTTGATGGGTTTGAAACATTAAAGTCCCTCTCAAATATTTTCACATATTCACAAACTTTTCCTGTGAAACATTAATCCTCTCTTGAAATAGAATTCCCCTTCCCTTCCACTCCCAAATTAGCAGGCATTTCCTCGCCAGACGGCTTTAAATGTTTTGTGGGACACAATTAAAAAATTCATTTGTGGTTGGGATGAAGGGGTCTCCACGAAAGATGTCTTGTAAAAAAATGAAGGTAAAGATGCTTGGATTGGATGGCGGGTTTTTTGGGAAGGGGTGCATATTTATTGGACTTGTCTTGGAGTTTAATGTTCTGTGCACACAACCTGTCTTTAAATTCCTTCTTAAATCCAGCGGAGGAGGGAGGGAAGTGAAAAAACAATGGGCTGGATGCGTGCAGAGTCCGAAAACCTCAACCCTTCCTTTTGCCAGGCCATTCCCAATCCAATGCCAACTTCTCGTCAAGGTAACTTCCCCCTCAACACACACCTTCAAGGCCCCTTCGTCCCTCCAAACCCGATCTTGGCTATTATTCCCCCTACCAACTTCCCTAATATTCCTTCACCACCTTCCCAAAAAATCCATTGCGTAATTTTGATCCAAATTTCTCTCACCCTCCGCCTCCAATCATCCTCCCCCTTCGTCCGAATCCAATTCCATTATTGAGGACAAATTTGATGTGAGGTCCGTCCGGCAGTCAGCCAGACCTGCCCTGCTCTCCTCTGCTCCTTCATTGAAATTGACTAAATTATTTAATTCCCTCAGACACGATGAAAGGGAAACCCCGCTGAGTTCATGCAAAAGGCCCTTTGTTCTTCATCCGGCTTAAGCTAGTCCAGGAATGTCAACCAATAATGTTGCATGGATTTTATTCATTCATGTGGATCTCACATGTACAGCAACACAATTTTGCGGATGGTCTGATTTCCTGAGTATTATCTCAGTCTCGATCCAAGGCGTAGTAGATTGTAGATTGCGCAGGTATTTGCATTAGGAATTTGAGCGGACGCGACGTCGTCCCGACGTTTGCTTAATACCGCAACGCACCGCACCGTCTTCGATTTTATGCGAAAAATGTTGTGAAATGGAAATACAATGATGGAAAAACACACATTGCGTCGCGTTGAGTGAAGTCACGCTCCTGCTTGGCTCGTGTGGAAATTTTTTGACTATTACATGTTGTATGGCATAACTAAAGTCATATTTTGCATTTGAATTGGGTTGAAGAATAAATTGCACATTTCCTTTGGCTCCATTCAAAGGAGATTAGGATCCCATCCGTGGATTAACATACTTGTTCTTGTACAAATTCCGAGAAGGAAGAAATTGCGACGTTGAATGCATCTTGTTCGTTTTCGTTTCTGCTGGAGTATGTTTCAAATTCACAAAAACAAAGTGCAATACGCTTCTTGACCATCACCTTAATTTTTTACAACCTTGAAGAATGCCAATGGAATTTGAGGCTGGGAATGAATCAAAACCCTTCCAATGTGTAACATTTGAACAATATAAATATTTTATGAAGTTCAATAATATCACATTATTTATCCTTCATCAGCGAGTCATGTTTTGTTCTACGTATTCGCTTTCATTAGATTTTATTTCACTTTTTATTCCGAACCAAATGAGCCCCACCCTGCGAGCCCTTATCTTCCCGAATTAATTTAATTGGGGATGAATTGAAAGTAGGTTTATGGAGCAGAGGCGTTGGTGAGAAGGAAGGGTGCCGAAGGGGGATGAAATTAATTATTCCTCACTCCCTCAAAACAAGTCAGGCTGGAATAAGAATATATTTCCGCTCCGAATCCCAATCCATGCAAATGCATAAATCAAAATGATCAAGATTTCCATTCGCACTTGGATCTCCTTCACCTGATCAGATCCCGTTCCTGCATTAATCGGATTCGGATGATCGGAACTGGACACGTAGCATCCGACAAGTGCGCATGCCTGTTAACCCAATATTGATATTACGGTAAAAGGAAAGAGCTCGGACCCAGAAAACTGTGCCTTGTTCAACTGTGAATATAATCAAAGGTCAATCGAAACCAAAGATGTTGTCTCCTCCAAACCCAAAGGGTGAGGATTGGCTGTGTGCTACACGTACTCATGAAAAAGGGAAAGGTTTTTTTCCCTTCATCCCCTTATTTTTTATTCACTTTTAAGATTGTGTGGGCTTGCATATTTTTCTTGACCAAGGCTTTGTTGCCTGGAGTCCTGCAACCCTTCAGGATGAAATGGATGTACAGGACTAACTAGTTTTCCCTGACTCCGTTCCAAGGCAAAGTGGATTTTACAGCCCACGAAAGTGAAGGCCTTTCCATCTTCAAGTTTTTTTTGCATGGCTCCGTTCCAGCTAAGCTGAAGCTGCAACAATGCATTATTGTGCGTATCGCGTACGTACGTACGCACGCATAACTCTAAGGAATATCAAGTGCAGTGAGTGCTGTCTTGGAAGACGCTGCTATAAAGTACCCGGGTGAGACTTGAAGTTAAGTTTCTTTCAAGGACCCTTTCCCCCAAGTCCTCCCTCCCCTTCACCCTCCCCATGCATTGGATTGGATTGCATGGCTCTGAATAAGGGAAACTGGAATCCAGGCACGCAGAATTACATGACATTGCATCCATCCCACCACACACACACAACACGTACGCATTTGTGGAGTTGCAGAGGACATTAAAAAAAACGAGGAGAGCAAAACGAGTGAGGAGATAAAGGCAAGGGCTCGCATTCACGTTGCCTTGTTGCGTATGCATTTGGCTAGTGTACACACACGCACTCCACGTACGCACATCCATACGCACTACTCCTTCCTTTGCTTACATTAAACATCCACAAAGTACGAAAAAAATACGAGGGTGAAAATTTCATAAGCTGAAAGCATATTGCAGCCACGTCCAAGTTAAATTCACTTTAGGTAGATTTGGAGGGGGAAGCGTATTTCCATCCCTTGCTCACTACAATTCTTCCTGCAGAAATGCAAAATATGTATTTTCCAGATAATTATGTTTTGTATTCCTCCCTGTCCTTCCTGCTAATTACCTCATTATCCGAGAATGAGATTGCGGGGGGAATCTGACCTTGGGAATGAGAGATTTGGAATTTGCTAAATTTGCATCCCTGCATTATTGCATGGCATGCATGGCTATGGCACTGTGGGTTTGTACATTTGGAATATTCTGTATGAAATAGATGAACATGAACCTGAATGTGCAATGCCGGTAACCTGGCGATAATATTTAACAAGTAAAATTTTTGGACTATGTATTTTTGGTACACAATTCGCATTCAAATTGAATATGGATGAGGTGAATTGAGAAATAATAATATCGGATATTTCCTCCTGGATCTGCTTGACATTGAATTGGACGTAGGTACACTTTGTGTGTGTACGTACGTACGTGTGTTGGTGGGGCCGAAGTTTAGGCAAAATGTAGATTGGTTGTAATGGAGGCTGGTAAGATAAAAGTTGGGACCTGGCATGCAAGGGTTATTAAAAACTAACCCCTTCGTTCCTTATCTCGGCCTCAGCTTAAACCCAGTCATGGCCAAAGTACAGACACAGAGGGGCGACGGAGTATGTGGAATATCTTTCTGCGCGATCCCTTGTTTGTTTGTTCCTTCCCAAAAACCCCCCTTCTCCCACATTGCATTGCAATAATAATATAGGTTTATGGTTTGGAGGATGATAATTACGCAAGAGTTAAGTTAAGTCAAGTTCAGGTTCATTCCATCCATTCCATCATCGCCCACACATTCTGCGTGCATGCATCATAGCCCGTAAATATGAGTGTGTCAGCTATCAAAGTCCTCATGTTCATGTGTTGAACTATAATGTTACGAATGGCACAGAACCCACGTCCAGTCCACCACAACCCAACATGTATGTATCCATCCATCCCGGTCCATTACAAATGATTTTGGTTTCCCAAGGGATCAAATCCAATGGAGCTGTGCTTGTACTCCACTGTATTTAATTGCATGAATCAGTATGCAGGGCCCAGGCTTGCCCTTCGTCCTCATTATCACAAGAATAATTTCAAAGGAACTGACTTCCTTACTCCCGAACCACTCAATTCCCTCCACATCCCGTACTATTGTTTTGTTTGTCTCAAGAATATTTAAGATGTGCTCCTTAATATTGCACTTTGCTTTGCCAGTATGTTCTGTACCATCATCCCATCCCAATATGCGTTTGCCCTTAATTTACTCAGCACTGGCCCAGGGCTGGCTCATTTACATAATGACGGATTTCCAGCAACTGATTAGCAGCCAGCCTGAGTCAAAGTGTATGTTATGCTAGTTTCATTCATCCATTTACTTCCACTCCTCATTGCTAATGTCAATCCAATCCAAATCCCAGCTTACGCTAAATAATGTCAAAATCTTTCATTAGGATTTGAAATGCAATCATTATCCGTCCAAGGGATATGTACAGTACAAAGGAGTCAAAATTCTAACTGCGAATGCAATGTTAATTCAATTTATCTGGAAAATATTAAAAAAAATCATCCGCCGAGTCTCACGCCTTCCATTTCATTTCCTGCCTTGCCTTGCTACGGCGCACCGGTGCCTCGCAATCAGTTGTTTATTGAGAATGCGGATAAAATGGCAGGGGAGAAAAAAATCTACCCATCCTCTTTTCTACCTTCTAAAACATGGATGTAGGGATTTGACTGTGACAGTCAGAAGGAGAAGAAGAAAAAAATTACTTCCAATGTCATTGCCAACCGTGTTATGTTGGAAGTGCAAGGATTCCCAATTCCGTTTGTACCCATTCCCCCCATTGCAATGCAAATGTAAAAATCCTTCTCATCCCTCTTCTGCTCTCATTCCTCGTGTTCTGAAAAAAAAAATTGGGAATTTAAAAATAGGGTTGATGGCTTAGTGGGAACTCGCCTTGCACTTTATTTGTGCGTGCTATGTATGTATGTACTTGTACTGTACTAGGGGAGGGATTCACAGAGCAGAACCGCAGCATTGCATGGCCCAAGTACGAAACTAGTACTCGACTTACAAAGTGCACACAGCGAAAAAAGGAACAAGTAGTTTTCTGCTCAAGTAAAATGGGTATTCCCCTGAAGGGGTTTGCCAGAACAAATCCAAACCCAGTATGTACATTCAAAGGAAGGTGTCAATCCTCAACTTAAAAATAAATTTGCAGGGCACCAGAATCCTACAGCCGTGGATGCCCGTCATGTCATGATTTGTTTTGGACTACTCAAGGGTTCGTGGAACTTTGAGGCCGGATTTTGACCTTCCGACTCAATAATTGCTCAAGTCTCCGATTTCCAAAAACTTTTGGTAAAGGGAAATCCAATCCCAGCCTTGCCATGGGATCCATTGTCTTAAGAAGTTGCAATGCCTTGATGGCGATGGAGGGGTGAAGGACTGCAAGGAATTACAATGATGTCATTAGCTTCTGTGGTACACTTACATACATTGCATTGCATACTCCCTTGCCTTGACCTACTTACATTTTGGATGCCTTCAAGTGGGACCCATGCATGCCTTTGGCGGGGGAGTCAGCACTTCGCTCGGATGAGTAATCATGGAGGGGAGAGGTCAACTGTGTAGTTATATTTTTGCAGGCAGTATAACCCAGTGAGTGCCATTTGGTGCAAAGGTTCAATTTATTTTTAATTTTCCCTTGAACCGCAACGCAGTAAAAGAGATTGGTTTGCTGTTTGTGTTCCATGTGTGGATGTGAGAGGATGGGGCAATGAGTCGGGGAATATTAATATTCATGATTGGCTCATCAGATCCTCCAAATCCCTTAAGGTCATGACTAATTACTCTAATGCATCAGACCCAAACGTCGTCAGGTGTTACGGAGAAAAGCAATATGAGTATATACATGGAACCAATTCATGGAGTGGAATCCCAGGAGCATCTGTCGAGTACATTCAAAAGTCCGTGAGGACTTGAGCTAAATGTAGGGATTCTCAGCCGAATGCGAATGTTTGAATCAACGGCTGGAGATGGCGAACGAGAGGGCTTTATGATTCAATCGTCTATTATTAGATAATTTTAGGGTGAAGAATTTCAACGGACATTAACTTGGAAGGTTATTATTTGAAATTCATAACTTCGTGTGGAGGATTGGATTGTGTGGAGTATGATGAATGACTTTAAAATAAATTAAATTAAATCTTCAGCTTCTGCTGAAAGTCTTAGCAACTTGAAATTTATATTAATGCTAATGTTTGCAATTAAATAACTTAATTAAAACATTTCTTATTTTTTTTAAAGTCATTTTACTTGTTAAGTACGATTTATAATTATGTGTATAAAAGTATCAATAATGGAATGCAGCAATCAAAGTTTAATCCAAATATGTGGAAGTTTATTAAACTTAATATGTGTAATCGGTGATTTGTTTACGCTAGGTAAAAAGATATTTTGTGCAAATTGTACGCGGTTGTCAATAAGAAATACTACTGCTGGAACTGCCAATTTAGAAACAATATTTTTATTAATTTGCAGATTTAAATTTCTCAGAAAAGAAATCCCTGAAAACCAATTTAGGAAGGGAATATTTGGAATTTTAAATAAATGCTAGTAGTTATTGCAGCGCCACGGCAACCTTAAATATTTAAATATTTAGTTAGTGTTCAAAATTTAAGGTTTGAATCCTCGGATAGAGCATTTACTGAAAGTGCGGTACTGTTGCAAATTACGTCTTGTCAACCAAGAATGCCGAGCGTTACAGCAGCAAAACTTCCAAGACACATGTTTGATTGAGCCCATAAATTTAAGCGAAACACTGTCTTATTGTCTACCAGCTAAGTACTACGACTACGATTGACATGGATTTTTCTGACGTGTTTGTAATAAAACCCGAAGAAGCCAGCTTCATAGGTCACCCGGTGAACAGAGTTGTATTCTTCTTTTCTTCTAGTCGCCGCTGCCACTACTGCTGCATCCTATGCGCTGGCCTACCATATCCACGAAAACCATATCCATGCAAACGAAAATGAGATTTTCAACAATGGAATTAATTCGTAATGTGAGTAATTCGTGCTAGGAAAATGGCGGCCCTTACTTTAAATGACCAGAGAATCTTCTGAGGTCGGGATAATAAGTATTAATTGCTTAGATATATAACTAGAGGCCGAGCGTGAAAAAACTGTACTTCTGGCAACTGCCTTAGTACACCGAACGTTAAAGCAAGGCACAAATTTGGAAATCAAGGCATCCATTAGGATGACATTAGAAACGTTTGAATATTTCCCTGCAACCAGACATTAACGAAATTATTGAAGCCTGGATTTGCAAAATATAAAGTCATTATTTCCAGTTCACACAACGGTAGCAACAACTCTGAAACTAGAAATGAGAAATTAATTGGAGGAACCGCGGTATAAGTTTGTGTATCTTTTATATATCAGTTATATAAATCGATATAAGCTCCTGTCAAACCGGTGCTCATCAGTTCAACCAGATATAAATGTAACCAACACCAGTCCACTTAGTTTTATCGGACCAAATAGGAAAGCTTCATTTAACCCTTACCAAACTTGAAGTTATTGATTTGAAAATAATATTTAATTACAAAAACATACATATCAAAAGATTAGCAATAGCAATTTCCTTTTACAAAAACGAATGCAAGCATACTTTGTACATAATGTGGCAATGTATTGCTGTAGACATTTTTTACAGAAGGTAAAAATATTTATATTTATATGAAGTCAAAACTGGTATATTTCATATATTATATATTATATATATTTTTTTATTATATATTTCATATATTTGAGTAATGGTATATCCGTTGCATAGATCACAATACACTATATACTTGGATCATACCACAAAAAGGCTGTAACACCCGTTGAGTTTAGGATCACGGATAGAACTGAATAATATCCATTAAACCAAGTATGCCGAGCGCTAGAGCAAGACACAAGTTTGAAATTCCATTCTTTTAGTTGATGGGCTGTTCCCAGAAGCTGAGCTACGTCAAGAATGAAACATTTCAGTTAAATATGTTTGAAACATATAGTCCATAAATCAAAGAAATCACTCACCTTTATACACAGTGGATTATGCAGCTAAACGCTCACACCACAAAAACACAATAACATCCGATGACGCGTTAACGCACGATGACGTTAATGTCGACGACGAAGGAAGTATGCAAAAACTACCCTCGTTTACAAGTCCTCATTCACCAATAAAGTAAGTGAACGAACTTTGCACGTCATTTCAGCTGCGTCTATCTAATTAGCCGACAAGTGAATTCAATAGCCAATGTATAACGTGTGATATACAAAGTTAACAAATTGGCCTCCTTGAGCTGTGAGCTAACTGAAAACAACATAGAAGGGTTCAAGGTTGCCTAGGTATTTAAGATTTATCCCCAAAACAATAGAGCATTTGAGCACAGTTCAACGTGATTAGTAAAAGTTAAGTGTGTATCACTTAATTAATTTGGTTTTCAAAACCATTCATTATGTAGATCATGTTTTCAATGCAATAATCCAAGTGATGCATGACTAAATTAATTTTTTTATTTGGTCTTCTTCGGAACTTCAGATCAAGAACATTGTATTTGCCGTCGGCCCGCAACTTCATGATGATATGTAAAACTTTTATTCTGCGCTCCTGTTCTCTCTGATCGGCGGTATTCTGAAGCTAAATGAATCTTTATCTTTCAGAAGTGGATCCTAGCGCCGCTGACTGTGCCACACCACAACTTTCTCGATAAATATACATTATGAAAATACAAACACCTGGAGTGTGCAAAAAAATCCCACGCATACACAATTTGTGATCTGGACACAACTCTTAACTTTTTGTATGTTGGCAATTGAAAGGTAAATATCATCAGCCTTATCTCAATGCATCCCTCTAGACTTCCACGCCCAAGTGTTAGGGTAAGGCAAGTGCAGTGCGGAGGTGACAAGATGATGTCATGCACTTGCACGCTGGACATGTACTTTAGGTTAAGGAATGGAATAAAGAGAGTTAGTTGTATGGGATCCGAGTGTGTGGTGTGTAGCCTTTATTCCATGCATCTAACACAAGCCTTATCCCATCATCCCCAGACTCAAGTACAAATACCTGGGACGAATCAGAAGGATTTTAGTTAACCCAAGTGGAAGTTGATTTGCATATTCGGAAGACTTGAAGTACTTAATTTTCAAGGACTGCATATCAATTCCTCAAAAAATTGGAAATCTAAGACAGTCTAACATATTTCAAAGTAGCAGTAGCTGTAGTCCGAAAATGGAGAACCAAACAAACAAACCGAGTACTGACCAGGGTCGTAATTTTGGGAGGAAGCAATGGGATGCCAGTAGGTTTGAAATACGGTTTAACAGTTCAATTTGTTGTGTTACGCTCATAAATTGGAATTGATTGTTCAAAGTGCTTCGTTTTTTTTACAGTTCTACGTGAAAATGAAAAAAAACAAAAAATGAAAAATGAAAAAGATGAGAAAGAAAGGATGAAAAAGACCCTCCAAATCCAGAGGAAGTAACAGCTGGTGAAGATGTTGAACAACCAAAGCAGATGCAAAATCATCAGCACTCCAAACAAATAGAAACTCTAGTGCCGATCCCCCACCTGTCTGTCATTATCTTATTTTGTATTGTGATAAGTGGTGCATTGTATCAATATCAATAAATCATTTTTTTCTAATCTTGTGATCCGCACTTGACTTTAAAACAATTGATTCGTTGTCGCCCAGAATTACTAAACGAATTACACATTCATGAAATAAAATAAGGCAAGAGTGCTCATTGCAGGTGTTAAATTGTTCATTGGTTTCCAAGTTTTCAAATTATTCCACATCGACATGTTCAAATTCAAATGTTTCGCAAAGAAAGGTCAGGAATCGCCGGAACAAATCGAACTCGTTTCTAGGCCAGATTCTCCGATTCGCTTATCTGTTAAAACTGGTAACATTCAAGTGTTGGAAACACTGTTGGCGGAGGGAGCTGATCTATCATCAGAAGTGTCCCAGCAGTTCAGTAGAAGTTTGTTACACGAAGCAGCGGAATTAAGTACGGAGTTGTAAAAAGTTTGAATTTAATTTTTACTATAAGTATTTCCCTTTCGCATCTTGAAGGAAATCACCGTTCTGCAATCGAGTGTACAAGAGCTCTTCTAAGATCCAGTTACTTCAACGGAAAGGATAACAAATGGTTCATAGATCTTCAAGATCAAAATGGCGAGACTGCTTTGCATATTGCCGCAAGAAACGAACACCAAGACATGGTGTTGACCCTGGCGAGAGATGAAGCTGCAGGCCTTGAGATTAGGTAAGTAACTAAAATAAGAATAATGTACTGCAATTTTGCAATATTTAAAACCAAATTCTCAAGGTGCAAGAAAGGGATTACTCCAATGCAACTGATATTTTCTAAAGTCTCCCTAGTCATGAAATCAATACTAGACCAAGCTGTTGAAATTTCCGGTGGAAAAACGGATGATTTCGATTTGGAAATAGAAATTGATATTGGGTATATTAACGTAATATGTGAAACTCTTATTCGCATAAACTTTGATAAGGTTCTTGCTAATTTGTACGCAGGTATCTGATTGGATTCCCAAGCAGTCAAACACTTGAGGGAAATGAATTTCGTGAACTTCTTGACGAGACATCCATGCTGAGCTATGCATTGTTGGAAAAGTCCTCAGAATCTGTTTTGCAGCATCCTGTAGTTCAATTATTTCTGCATATGAAAAAGAAACGTCTGAAATACTTGCTGTGGACGTCCACCATTTTCCATGTAAATATTCAATTCACAATGTGTGATAATTTAAAGCAAATATTTTGTGCGTTTTAGATTAGCTGGGTCTTTCTTTACACTTTCTGGACCACGAACCTGTATATCAAGGATTGTCCACCACTTGACACTTCTGGCACAAACCGAAGTGCCGATGAATGCAATAACATTTCCTATTTGACATATATCAGCGCATGGCTGCTGCTTTTTTTCAATGCTATTGCCCTTGGAAAAAACGTTTACAAATTATGGGTAGTTAAAGAAATATCGCCCTGGCTGTACTTCCGAAGAGTAGAAAATAGTGGACAGTGGACATTAGTATTAGTCACATTCCTCACAATTTGGCCGACATGGATTTCCGACAGAATTAGGCCGTGGATGTATGAAACCTCAGCTGTAAATTTGAAATACCAATTATATTAGTTACCACAGAAAATTTGTGCATTCATTTTATTTTAATTGATCGATTTTAGTTCGGAGTGTTAATTGCTGGAGCCATATTTGTAAGCCGATTGGGCAAAGTGCCTCGTGTCCAAATTTATGTTCAGATGTACGCCAAGGTAATTATATTAAAACTAGCCGAATTTTTACCAGGTCCAGCAACACCTCATTTGGCCGAATCGGTTCCACGGTTCCGGAGATGTTTCATTTATATATAAACAATTTTAGCGTGGATATAGGGTAAGATGTCTGTAATGATAAATTCGTCACTTTTGGTTTTTATCCAGGCTCTGACGAGTTTCCTTTACGTTGCTGTTGCATTTGTGGCTCTATTGGCAGCATTTTCAATATCAATCAAAATACTGTCCCCGGAGGAGCCGGTGCAAAATAAAATTAGACTTTCGAAAATATTAATGAATACCAACTGGTTTAATATAATTTGATGCATAGACCCACCGGTTTCCACTGAAAATTCTGGCAATGATGATCGGAGAGCTGGAAATAACGGACACACTTGAAAATGAGAAGTCTCCGCTCATGTATCCTATTTCGGCTCACATTGTTT
>JAAXYW010000603.1:0-33388 GCA_036851895.1 Orthonychiurus folsomi | reverse complement strand
AAATTATATAGCAAATACAAAATAAATCCTTCGAGGTTTCCTAGCTGCTTTTTCTTAAACTTTTTTTTGCATTAAAGGTTAATACAATGATGGGTCGCGAATTATTGAGAAAAAACTTTAAACAATAATAATTGCAGAACAAGGTTATGTGTTCTGTTCTGACTTCTGACCATTGCATTATTGCTATGGCAGGCCCATCCGCCCGTCACTCTCACTATTCGCTGCCAAATATCCAAGTTACATTGGTTTGGCGGTTTTTCCAAGGTTTCAGAGCTAACACTTCCAAAGAGATTGGAATTTTTTTTTCTTTTGACTATCAGTATTTGTGAACACTTCACTTTCTAATTGAGGGTCTGATATCATGTGCTCACGTTTGGAGTTTGCACTTGAATTCGAACTCGAACTGATCATAATTGAAATCAATTAAGCACCTCATATTTACACGCACTTTTAAAATTATGCGAATGTGAGGAGAAGTACTATGTAAATGCAGCAAAAATGTGCTATGCGATGATGCTGCATGACAAAGTATGCACGCGAATAAAACTTTCTTTGTGCTAACTAAACTTCAGCTTGTATTTGATCACAATAAATAAAGCCAGCAATGAAAGAAAACTCCAAGTCATTTGAATGCATATTTTCCATTCATAATCATTTAGGTAAGGAACAATGTGCTCGTGCTGTGATTTGCTAATATTAGCCAGACAGTTATGTTATCGAATGGCGAGTGAACACATTTAATAAAAAGTTTAGCAGTCAATGCAAACTTTAAAAATGGGTCTTAAGTGTGTCAAGAGCTCGCGTGGGCAGTATTTCTTAATTCTGATTGTTTGTCTGTTGAACATAAAATCACTAATTTGCCCATGATAATATCTTAAAAACTATAAAGCCGTTCTCCTGGCTTTCCCAAGTCCGCAGTTGCAATACGCGAGTTGAAAAAACGTATCGCCGGAGTCGGAATAGTTAAACATTTAGTTTTAGTGAAAATAATAATTCAAATTCAAAGATGTATAAACTTGTTTTAGTGTCTGCACTGTTTGCAATTAACTGTCTTTACGTTTTTGGACAAAGTCAACCTCCGATTGGAGCGGACGCGGCTTCAACACTTCGGATTGTTGGAAAACTCTGCATGCCTGGAAATCACAATGATGATGTGGCTCAGCAATTTTTTGGGTGCTATGACCAGGCTCCAGTGAGTTAGATTACCCGAAATATAATTTGGAAAAGTACACATAAGAAAAACAATTAATGTAAATCGCTTTTTCCTTCCAGGGAAAGGAACAATTTTCCAAATGCCAGGTTATGGTTTTTGGGGGACTCCTCAACAGGAAGTGTAACATTGAGAAGACATGCCGGCCCCCTAGCCGACTGCCAATGGTAAAACTAGTAAAGCAATAGTCAAACAAAATTCTGAATTTAATATTGAAATACATTGCATTGGTTCAATTATGTGGTTTTGTCTTAGTACGGAGCCTGCCTTGCAATGGAATTTAAACAAGCTGGCATTGACATGAATGATGCAGTCACAAGAGTTAATGTAAGTGTATTTATAGTGGATTAAACTGTTTCGTGAGCAAGCTAAAATTAATTTAACAAATTACAGATTTGTCAAGCTCGAGTTGTTGGAGTAGTATAAACAAAAAACAGCACAAATCAGTCAGACTACTTTGATTGCTTGGATCGGATGATTCGGATGTGAGCATATTCTACTCCTATTATGCCGAAGTCCTTGTACTGTATAAAGGTCGTTTTCTTTGCATTTGTACTAATGAAATCTATTTGCGATAGTGTGCTTTTTATAGCGAATGGTAATGTTTGAAATGTGATTAAATTGTATACCACTGTTTAAAACAAATATTTCAGTATTGTATATTGTAAATTTAATTGTTAGAATAGTGCTGGCATGTTACAAAGTAGATACTTTAACACTGAGGTTTGCTAGGGCGCACGGTTTAACATTTTCCGTTGGAGCAGCATCGTAATGAGCATTAATTGCTGAAACATTCGTCATTGTGATTTCATATCCATTCTAGCACTGTTTTGAAAGTTGAAATAAGGACACTGCCAATTTAATGGAATACAGTGTTTTGAGCATTTTGGATTAACGGGAAGAAAAATTTCCTGTCGGATCGGCTCGGAGTAAGGCTTTAAATCCATTATGACGTCAATCGCCAGAAAGAAACGAAATGGGCGAGATTCGAGGTGTCCAGTGTATGCAAATAAGAAGGATGTGGTTTTGTTTGACGTTCAAAGTCCAAATTAAACCACTCGCTCAATTCATTATGAATCGTTAAAAATCGCAATATCTCTCTTTGCAGTTTCTAGTTTGGCATAAAAGTTAAATAGGCCGTCCAAAGTGTTATTTGCACAAGTGCTAAGTGGTACAGCCGTACAGCAATGCTTTCAAACTAACACCAACACCGCACGGCGGCGGCACGCTTCACGCACTGCTTTTGAATGCGAAATTTTACATGAATCATTCAATGTCTAATCAAATAACCTTCTGCCAATTGGTCTGACGGAACTTACATAATGTTTTGAGCGGAATTGCATTTTTTTTTAAATCCTAGAGTTTTTTAACTCTGCATCTACGGGTAAATATAACAGTACAATTTGAATGAAAACCGCAGCCCCAGAGATCTACCAACACATGAAGAATTATTTATTGCCTGGCATGCCTGGAATACGGAGCCGGTTAATAGTATATAAGTCCAATGAGTTTTTTAACTCTGCATCTACGGGTAAATATAACAGTACAATTTGAATGAAAACCGCAGCCCCAGAGATCTACCAACACATGAAGAATTATTTATTGCTTGGCATGCCTGGAATACGGAGCCGGTTAACAGTATATAAGTTCGAAATCACTCATGGATAGTCACATTCAGACACTCATCATCACCTTGAATTATCATCTACACACTGAGGAGAAACATCATTACCTGCAAAATGGCGTCCAAGTTGATTATTTCACTTTTGGGTCTGGNCCAAAGTCATTCATGGATAGTCACATTCAGACACTCATCATCACCTTGAATTATCATCTACACACTGAGGAGAAACATCATTACCTGCAAAATGGCGTCCAAGTTGATTATTTCACTTTTGGGTCTGGGAATTCTGTGCTTTTCCCAATCTACAGAAGGAATTGAGATCGGAGGTGATCTTGGTTCAACTGCGCTTATTGTAGGCAAATTATGCTTGCCTTTCCAACACAATGATGATGTTGCTGCTGCTTTCCTCGCTTGTTACGACACTGCACCAGTAAGTATTTCCAGAAAACTATAGCTTAGAAAATACTCAAATATATAATTAATTATATTATATTTGCAATTTCACAGGGGAAGGAGCAATTTCTAAAATGTCAGACTGAGGCTTTTGGAAGAACACTTGGCACCAATGCCAACATTACTTATGCTTGTCTCCACGCATATAAAATGGGAGGGGTAAGTGCAGTTGCATAAAAACGTACAATAATGCTTAACTATGAATGTCACCAAAATACTGATAATATCATTGCAATCTACAGTACGTTTCTTGCCTAAAGAGAGAATTCACAGCAGCAGGACTTGACCAAGAGGCCGCTGTCACAATTGTCAACGTAAGATGAAATTGTAATACCATCTACAGATAGCAACGTGTATTACGTATATCTATTTACATGTATTTTCAGAAATGCCAAGCCAAAGCCGTCAACCTTTGCGAATAAAACCTGGAGTTGTTCTTGAATGGATGTATCTAAAATTTGAAATAAAAGCCCTGACAATTTGCTGTACGATAAATAATCTCACTTTTTTAATGTATCAATATCAACCTCCAGTTGAATTCATGTATTACACGCATTCATTCCACATGAAGTGGAATAAAAGTCATTTTCACCTTGCTGAGTTGATATGGAGCACGGATGTTGCTTTTTTAGGGAAGGGGCTCATAAGTTTGTGTACAGAAGGGATCCCTGATTGAAATTACATGCACTCCGAGAATTCAACGCAATAATACAGCAAGAGGGCTGAACCCGATCCGGATCCGATGCAGGAGAAATGAACACCTGCCCATCTTGATCCGAATTTTAAAATCCTTAGCATTGAATTTTTAACAACGCTCAAACAGAAAATAATTTCAACATGAAACAGGAAATGTTGTATTTTGTTGTGCGATCATAATAGTTTGTCAATTTTAAGGCCAACAGTTTTTTTTTCATTCGACATACAAAATTGCTCATTCTTTGGCTTCACTTATCAATATTTCCAATATGACTGCAAAGCTGCAAACGCATCTGCTGAAAATTAAAAACAACCCTTTCTTGAAGAATGAAGATCCGAAGACTTCCAATTTTCTCAAGTATGGCAGCTGCCAGTCAACTTCAGTCAACTTGATGGAATGATGACCGCTACTTGAATTTCAGCGGTGATCCATCTGCCGAAGTCATTTACTAATAATATTTTACGGTCTGTTTCTAAACAAGTGGGGCTAAAATTATTGAATATAGAACTTGGTTGATATGGAATGTGGTTATACGAATTTATCATATCATTGCTTTATAAATAAACTGTACCTGTACGGATCCTAGTTAACGACTAAAATGTTAAATTCTAATGTCAGTGCTAGCCTAAACTGAACAGGTGTGAAATGAATTGCATTAAAATATGACCCATGTGTACTAAAACGAAATCAAACTCCAAAAGGGTTCAGGTCCATTCCATGCCTTATCCGCAAAGGAGCCCTATCTTGCACCCTTTTTCTCCTCGAATAAAAAATGCACTACAGCACGAGCCTATTCTTCCACCATAGGACCTAAGGTTGAGAATTCATATAAAAAATGAAGGGACCCCCATTTATATCAATTCATTGATTCCGTTCCCAGTGAAAGGCTTAAGGTTTTCCTTCAATTTTTTTGGTCCCTTATTTTTTATAAAGGGAAAACCCTTTTTATGATGATTCTGATATAAAGAAATCTGTGGACCTATTTTTATGAATCAAATGGTGCGGTGCACGGCCCGGCAGTTCCAACGAATGCAATCCTGTAGTGTACACACATATGGTTTTTAAACCCTGTAGCCAGCAACTGCCACTAATGTAATGTTTTCATTTTATTTCATTGTCCATGTAGTTAGAGCGTGCCAAGGCTTTTCAGTCCACGAACCCAACCCGTGCCCCGTAACCCGTTTCCGGA
This sequence comes from Orthonychiurus folsomi, assembly GCA_036851895.1. Classification (NCBI taxonomy): domain Eukaryota; kingdom Metazoa; phylum Arthropoda; class Collembola; order Poduromorpha; family Onychiuridae; genus Orthonychiurus; species Orthonychiurus folsomi. The sequence goes on along the minus strand of JAAXYW010000603.1, from coordinate 28,215 downwards.
TCAAAAGAAAGTTGTGAATCCCATCCACATTATATTCTTTTTATTTTGCAAGGGACCCATTTTTTATATCAAACAATTGGCAGTGACAGAAGGGTTGCAAGCCGCTCAAGGGTACCTGGACTCAACAATGCCATGAAGGGCATTAATAAAATTCACTTCTTTGATCCAACATCAGGTCGGAAGTGTGGGTAGGGTTAAAAAATGAAATCAGTTTCTAATCCTTCATTCCCATTGGTTATTCGCAACAGTTTGCTTTAGTCGGATGTGGAGAACAGGAGAGTTTGTAGTTGGTGGTTTGGGGAAGAGGACGACGGGGATTTTGTGTCAGCGTCGTCGTAGTTTAGTTACCATTTGAGTCGACAACCCCTTCTGTGGAAGTTAACTTGGTGGAGTCGACGCAGAGTTTGGGGGGAAGGGGTTTCCAGAAGGATGGAAGCAAAGGTTCCAGGGAAATTCTTCTCTGTTCAGTTCTTTCCCTCATCCCCCCGAGTCAACTCTTTCTATTCAACAAGAAAAATTCCCCTTTACTTTTTAACGTAGAAAATTACAATTTAGGCTCTCCCTGAAATTTTATAAACAAATTTATTCTGAAGCTTCCAAACATTTTAGCTTATATTTTAAAATACTGACGAGAAAGAATTGTAACTGAGGCATTGAAACAAAAGTAAAACAAATTCGGAGCACATTAGTTCCGGAAGTACTGCGCAGAGTAAAACGTTGAGGATTTACGGATACCGAGCTGAGGTATCTGAAAACAAAAGAATATATGTGTGAGATTTGTGCGCTGCACATTATATCAAAGTGAATTTACCATTATGTTGTGGATAAACCAAATTTTGGAAGTTGTTCTTCATCTTCAGTTATTTTGGATCCTCTGGGTAATTGTGAATTTGAACGATACATCTCGGTGTTGTAAATTGTCCGAAAAGCTGTTTTGTTGTTTGTTTGGCTAGTTCTTTAGCGAGCAACGTGTGTGGCAAAATGTGTTGGATTTTAAGTTCTCAAATGCCAACTAAAAAATAAAGATGTCTTGAGTTGTTTTCAATTTTGAAAGCCAAGATATTTGGTCGTTTCTGAAATGGATTTAAAGAAAGTGATTATAGGCTTGATAATTAGCAACACATCATTTATGTAATTTTGCTGCATGCTCGTTTTCTAGTTAAAACTGCTGAATGAATTTCATGTCGGTTTGCTGCATCAGCTTGTATTTAGCTTGGTGCTCCTAAGTTTCAATGAAGCAGCACATACTTAAATTAAGTGTTTCCTTTCATTGAAATTAAGGGAAGCTTAACACAACTCTGTTTCTAGCATTTTGCAAACATTATTAGGGCAGTATTATTTCAAATACGTGCCTCATCGGAGCCGGAACCGGATATAATCTAAAATTTGCAAAAAAAAAGTCAATTAAGTTTTTTCTATGAAACGAATTTCACATCAAGGTATTTTTCTAGTATAAACTCTTATGTAGGAGATGTTTTAAAAACGTACAGTAACAATGATATACGTTTATTACTAAAGGTCTCAGAAATCTTTAATTGTTTCAACTCGATTTCAATACTTTAAAGCCCACTCAACATCTAAATTCCGATCTCCCTTAATGCGTAATGCCACGGCTTAATTTGGAATGAAAAGGAGAGCAAATTGTATTTACATATGTGTTTCAAGTTTCAATAGTCGACCTACCGCTCACCTTCGGCTTCATGATTCCACAACCGCCTATTATTTATTGTTGAGTCATGTCAATGTGTTGTAAAAGGGTGCAGGCAGCCTGCTCCCAGCCAAAAGCACCCATCCACTTCATCTCATTTTATATTCGAGTTGGATCAAAAAGGGTTGAATCATTTTTTGTGTGACCATTTCCATTCTTCTTCCGATTTAATTGAATCGGGAGCTGATGCCGAGCTTGGTGGGGGAAAGGGCCGCTGCATAGGTACTACTTATCAAATCCAACCGAAAGGGTTACGCCTGTCGGATCCTTAGCTCGTGCTATCAAATCCGGTCCTTACCCGTTTATCCCCTGGTAATAAAAAACATTCATTTTTTATAGGCATTTGATATCAGATGTAAACAAGGTGTGTAATGTAATGCTTGATTACAAAACTAGGCACTTCAAACGCTTCCCTCTTGTGCACCCTTGGAATTAATAAGTACCTACTGTTCAGGCCTGGTCTGTTTGGCCTCGAGCTCTTTAAACTTCAAAATAGAGCACGCGATCAACACCCTTCCCACTTATATTGGATTAAAATGATTTCAAAGGGCTGTCGATCAAGAGTATCATACCAAATGATTCAATCTATAAGCCATTGAAAATGAAACAAATGTTGGCTTGTTTATACTTACATCTTGGAATTGCTCAGATTATGCAAATTTGCTGAATTTGTTGGACTTGAAAAAATTATGCGGATTCAGTGGTATTGGGTATTTAGTAAATTTAGTTGCAAAAAAGTTTATTAAAGTTATTGCAATTCTTTTCTAAAGGTAACATCATCGTAGTAATCCCACTTCTGATTAAAAAATAACAGGTTTTTCGGGCTATCTATCTAAAAATATTAGCAAAGCATGACAAATGCCTGCTATCTGCATTTTATATTATAGTATACTTGATACAACCTTCTTTATTGGCTACTGCGTTCGAGTTTGTGATTCTGTTGTATTCTTTTAATAAAGCAGCGTAACAGTGAAACGCTAAACTTGTTTAAACCTTTCCAAATTCCCAAATTCGGCTTTTACCTCAAGGCGGCTTATTTACTTCGAGAAAGCGAATCTTGAAAAACCCATTGTTTAAAAAAAGTATCAGAATTTGATAAAACATTCTTTCATTTGAATACGCTTCGAATGATTGTTACCTTGTATAAACGAAGATGGTATTGTAATTTTGCTGTAATCATTTTCGGAAGAGGCAAAACGTGGAATGAACAGTTTCGTATTTACAAGATGCCGGAAGCCATTCATAATCTGTAACACAAGGTTCCAAGAAATAAGTTAATCCAATATAATATCCACCACCAATAGTAATATATCGCTTCATGTCCTTCTTCAATTGCAGTAAATTGTGTTTTGTGCCGTTTGTGAAGTTTATTTTGTTGCCTAATTATAACTCTAGAAGTTAGTTTTGTAGAGCTAATTTGTGGTCACTCTCATTTAAGCAGTGAAAATACCAAACAGGGTTTGAACAAAGTATCAATACTTGAACCTGAATAACTTATGCTGACTACACCGACTAGATTTCTATTTGTTCAGAATTAATTAAATGAATACAAATGTATTAATGGACATACCGCCGCTCCCTTCAGGTCATTCTCTTGTGATTCTTGTCCAGATTTAGTTGAAATTAGGTTGATCTTAGCTGATTTGAAGTTCAGAGCCCGCCATTGGGACTCAAACTTGAATAATTATATATCGGATTTTTCCGAAAAGTTGGTTGAGTTTTCAAGACTTTCCCCAAGGGCGCGCATGTAGTGCTTTCTCTGGCTGGACTCAACTATACGTCTATTGCCTCCGGCAAACCAACGGAATCCCTCGTACAATACTGTACGAAAACAGAAGTTATTCCAAAAATTCGGAGAGGAGCCACTGTCGTCTCATGTTGTGATATATGAAAAGGTATACTTCACCGCGGGGTCTACGTCACGTTTCGTTTTGGGGTGAAACCCTTCGGAAAATGGAAAAGATGGAGCGACCGACCTGCATTTTGTTCTTCCGAACCAAACCCAAAAAACTATTTTTAGCTCTTTCCTTCTTGTGGCCCATTATTGTGTAAAACGGATAATTTGGGTGCAAACACCTTTTTTTACTGAATGTCCTCCGGCCATTCAAGTCTTTTGCTCGGCTAAGAAAATGGGTTTTTCTTAGAATTGGAGTTGAGAGATGGGTACTTTTATGCCCCCAACAGTTTAAATTCGAATTCTGTAAGGAAACACTTGCTTATTATTTGGATTCAAATTCAAAATAATGGCTAACATTATCAAGGAGATTTATTGCTTTGACCAGACATGAATTGCCGTCTCAGGTAGGGAACTTCTCATACTTCGAAATTGCTTCAAATCAATACTCAATGCCACAACCGCACATCTTAAAAACCAAAATTATACCACAAAAAATTGCTTGAAAACATTAAATTTTGAAACAATTATTTGGATTATGGCATGGATTTCCAGTTGAAATGGTTATAAAGAAAAAAACATAGTATTATTCATGTGTTAAAATGCCCAGCCATACAATAAACATTTAAAGTTTCTTTATTTCAAAAATTGATGCTCAAATTGGTAACAGTAGAAATAAAGTGCACAATAGAAACGTTACACTTCTCAGTTAGAAGATCAAACATCCTTGAGCTTGAAACAACCATTACACGAATCAACCAGAAAACGATGTCTGAATTTTCAAATTCACATTGGAAGAAGGAGGTCCTCCATAACCAAACACGCCAATGCTTTTAGTCTCCGTGCATGCTCCCGCAATTTCGTGGAGGATAAAAAAAAGTGAATTTACTTAGTCCCCTCTTCTAAATAATGCTTTGACGAAGGCAGAGGGGATCCTGGACCCCTTCCATCTTCCCCTCCACGCAATGTAAATAGAATTTCTTGGCCAACGTTAATGTTTAATGAATGTTGGACAGTTGAACCCTGGGTTGGTCTTGGTGGCTTGCATGCATGTATGAGAGAAAAGAGAAAAAAAGCTTCTCTTTACTTTTGCATGGAAGTGAATGCGAAGTGATGTAGAGTGGAACTAATCTCGAGCTCTGTTCTGGCGGAAAGGTAGAGACCATTTCTCCTAGTTTTTCTGGAGGATCAAAACGTGATCCCGGGTTCAAAAGATCATATCACACATATTTTTCTGTATGAAATTAGAATCTCCTTAATTTATTTTGCAATCTTATCAAGACTAAGTCATTTATTAAGCAAATTAGTAAAGGAACGTATAATTTTGACTGAAATTGTTGGAATTTTGGTAGAAGGAAATCCTGGAACCCTCAGTGGCGGAAAGAAAGTGAGGATTGGAGGAGACGAGTCGACAGACAGAAATGCATTAGGGAAAAGTCTTACAATGTATGAAAAGTAGGAGCGTGGTGAGGGAAACATTTTGCGTAGCCACGCTCAGTTTACCCAGGATTCCTCTGGAGATCCTTGGACCCAGGGAACCCGACCACTTCCCCCCATTTCCTAATGTACATCTTAAATCACACCATGAATAATTTCTCATGGAAAGTCTAAAAAGCATTAATATGGCGACTAAAACCTACACTGTATTTCCTTGGCCCAACTGAAGCACGCCACACCATGCCACTACGGCAGTAGTCAGAGGGGTGAAATGGCAAAACATTTTAGGCTTGAGGAGCTATAGCGTAATGACCTCATAAATTTTTATGCGCTGGTTTTGTGGGCTAGAACAGCTTAAGTTCACTCGTGAAATCGCCATTCAAACAGCAGTTCCTCTCACAAATACTCAAGTGGCTAGCGGAGAATATTTCCAAGGGTGGAAGGGATATCCCATTTGTGCATGCATGGGAAATTGCAATGGCATGCAAGGCAAGGAAGGAATATAAATGTGCGCGCATGTAACGTACGTACTCCTACGTAAATTTTTATAGGAACTCCGTTCCACCAAAATTGGATGCGTGTAATCTCCTTTCATTCGCGAAAAGGATTCGAGTTGGAAAAGAATCCAGGTCCAGAAAACGCTAAGGAAATATTTCCTGGATTTTCCTTTCTGAAGTCCAGAATTCCGACCGCCCATGCATAATACTACCCCATTCGTTGTCGATTTTGGCTTTTGTGAGATTTGTCAGGGGAGCTGTGAGTCAGAAAACCCTAAGGAAATATTTCCTGGATTTTCCTTTCTGAAGTCCAGAATTCCGACCGCCCATGCATAATACTACCCCATTCGTTGTCGATTTCGGCTTTTGTGAGATTTGTCAGGGGAGCTGTGAGGGTCCTGGCTTTTAACCCGACTTTCGGAGGACAAGGGTTGTAATGATGAGTATGCAAAAGATAAAGTCAATGGGAGGGAAAGTCTATAATATATTATCCTTTCCCCCTGCCGTCCGTCCGTCCGACTTGGTTAGAATCAACCTTCACATTTACAGGGTCCGGGTCCACTCCAAATTCAGTGTATTCCCTCCTCAACCCTATCATCCGACTGGACTGACTTTCCCTTCTTCGAATTTTCGGGGACGAGGGCACTCATAAATCTGAGCAATGAAAATGCCCATGCTTCATTACATTACATTTACATTACCAAGTCCGGAAATTTATACTATACCGCATATTTCCCATATATTCTAGTCGGGCGACTAATTTTCTTTTCAAAATCCTTCCATTGTTTTTCAATTCCGGTTGGTTTTGAGACTCGAATCCTAATTGGATTGGATTTCTAACGGAGGGAATTGTTTTCCGCTGATTTTACAAAGTGATTCCAGCCGACGGACACTCCATGTTCGAAAGGGAGGAGAAAGCGAAGGGGGGAGAAATCTTCTTAAGGCGCTTGGAGTTGACACACACGTGGATAGGAGGAGATAAAAGGATACAAATCCTATTGTGGCAATGCAATGCCATGGAAAAAGATCTATTCTTGCCAGGGTAGCAGGTCTGAAGTCCGCGTACGTACGTAGTATTTTGCAAAGAAGAATGCCATCAAAATAATCACACTCTTTTTTATTTGGACGACGACTGAAGTCCCGTCCGTACGTCTGCTGTGTTGTTATTGTGTCCTGGCAAAGAAGGAACGCGGCTTTTGAGTCAACCGACGACGACGACGAGAGCTTCCCTCCTGAAACTTTTCAATCATGAGATGCTTGTGTTTCCTCCTTTTCTTTTGATGTGTTGCGAGGACTGACTTTGACTTGATCTTCCTCTGAAATACAATCAAATGAGATTCCTTCGCGGGAAAACTCTCCGCTCCCGGCAAAAAGTCTCCAAGTTTTCATTTCAATTGAGTTTCAGGACTATTTCCGGGGATTCGGAGTCTGAGACGACTGCCCGCACCAACTATGTACTGACTTTTTTGGATTGGTATGTTATGCAGGGCGTACGTACATGTACGTAGTATTGCAATTTCAAAGGGATAATGTTGGAAGGAGGGGGTTTAGTGGAATGAAGGAAGATGGAAAGAATGTACTGTACGTTGGATTGGGATGCAATTCCGTTTGTAGTGATGGGATAACATTTCTCGGGAAGCGGGACTCATCACTCACCCATGTCCGTCCATACCATTTCCTCGGTTTTGAAGTGCGTGGTGCGAGGCCTTCCAATCTTTCAAATTGATGAGTGGCACTTTGAGAGGGTTCGAGAGAAAACTTTAGGTTTATTAAACGAAACATTATATATGTTCTTGGACCACTTCACTTTGGAATTGGATCCAGATCAAAATCGGCATAACTATGATCCATCTCACTCAAGTCACTGCGGTGTTGAGGTCAATTTAAGTGCTACGGCTGTATTTCATATTGGATAACTGTAGTTTAAAATATTCCCATCTCAAAATTAACACAAGAATTAGTTTTGATTTCTGGAAATATTTGTTCTTTTCAAATGTTAACAAGAAGATGATTTTTTTGCTCAATTTAGAATCAATTAAAATTGGCTCTACGGTAGCAGGCATAAATTTGTGTTTTAAATTGCTGTCAAAACTAAATAATTTATTATACAACAAATGCCAGATAAACATAAGTTATTTTCAGGAATAGGCGCTAACAGCAAGAATCTTTGAAAGTTGAATGGCTTTAAGGATTGGGGAAGCCTTCGTTATCAGAAGTGACCAGAAAGTCCTTCAATTTCCCCCGCAGGAGTCCCGTGGAGGAAAGTGGAAGTCAGTCCAAGAGCCGATCTTCATATTATGATCTGTTTTTCCTTTTACCCTCCTCATTTTTGATGACGTTCACATTGGTCTGCATGGTCAATCCATCCATAGATTCGAGTTAAGTTTGAGTATGGCCCTTTGCCCTGCCCTCAAGTATGTATGTAATACAAATTTCCCCATTCCCCTCCTTTATTTCCTCCGCCAAGAAAATGAATCTATCAAAAAGAGAATAAGAGGAGGTCGTCGGTGGGGTCGGTCGGTCCAGGAAAATAGTGAAGCCGCAGCCACAGCCACAAAGTTTTCATCTCCCATCCCCACTCTCCCGCAGATGGAAATCGGATGAGAAATCTTGACCAAATTTGCTTGCCCAACAAAGTGGAAGGAGTCTGAAGGGCCAGGAGCTGTATTTCCCTGGGAATATGTATTAGTATTAGGATAAAAGGGAAAAAGGAGGAATAAAAAAAAGAGAAAAGGCTTATCCTCTTACATACAGCTGAGTACGTACGTATGTACTACGTTCCATGAATCCAATATTTATTCCAACATCGTCCTTTCCAAACTTTGTAAGTAGATACGCTCACTTGTCGCAGGGGGGAAGGAAGCGGATTGAACTTTCCACGCCAACTTTCTCCAAAGGAAAAAAGTGTGCATGGGCGAATCGAATATACAATTGAATGGTTCGGGGACACACACACACATACACAAAACCTGCATAGGATTTGTCCACACGGATGTATTATTGGTCCTGGCTTTGTATCGAAGTTTCAAGATGTATTCGGACGTATGCTCAGATGTTTGTGTGCAAGGAGCCCTGTGTATGATTATCGCCTCCATTCAACGGCAGCGCAGGGAATAATGTAAGGTCCCTCGAAGATTATTTTTACATCGTCTTTCCTCTTTTTCTCCCATATCTGGAGAAAACAGACGGATTCGGAATAAGAACGAGGCGGTAGGCCAGGCCTTTGTACCGTACCTTACCTCCCTGGAAATGTAAAAAGGAAAGTCCATAGGCAATGGAAAATGGTGTGCAATAAATATTTTGCGATTGCCTTACTGTCTGATATGAATTCGGAATCAGGGGCTACTTATTCCGAATCTAGTTTATTCCTTTGCCTCCCAAGTCCACCCTTTCTCATCTTCCGTATTCGACGCCATGTTTACTCGGTGTACACCTGCGTCGCGTGTTGTTTTGTAATCCGGTTTCACCCTCTGGATATTTCTTATTGAGTTTTATTTTTGTTAATTTGAAGTATGTAGATTTAAATATATTGGACTTTTTAAAAGTATTTTAGGATATTTGTAGTCCTTATTTTGTAAAATTTGAACATTACCACTACTAGAATTTGTCTGCATACTCTGACCAATTTTAATGCCTTTTATTTGTACCCTATCGGAAAAACGCGTCTAAGGTGACGCCGACGACAGGCATTAAATTCCAAATTCCATTCCATTTCAAAAGTTTATTTCATCCGTCCATTCCGTGATCGGCTATTAAAGTAACAACAAAACTGCGGAGTGTGCCGACTCACGTCCGCACAGTAAAGATGGGCCTCCAAATGCCTTCCGATCCCCACCCGTCAGTTTCATCCCTTGTATTTTTGTTCCAAACGGAGATAGGTATTGACTTTTGAATGAGAATAATTGGTTTAGGAAGGAAACGCCGGAGTCGGAGTTCACACTCCTGCACCCAATCCGGTGCCGGACACTTCATCCGAAGCAGCTCCGAGCCTCCAAACTCATAAATCTCAAATCGAGTTCTCGAGTGAAGTGTAAATGAGTAGCCGCCGGGAGGGTACGGGTTTCAGAGCTATAAACTCTGATTCAGATGATCCAACTAAAAGTTCATACGTAACGTTGGGTTGGCTTGGCGTTAGGAATGAATTGTTCACTTCACTGGGCCGATGTACAGTACGAATGGGATGGGTGCGGGTATCTCATCCACCGAATTCGGTTCCCCTTCCGTACAAGGCAAGTCGAAACGGGAAGGAAATTGCCTTCCGACGGCACGGGAGTGGTGGTCCTTGATACTCTGAAGGAATGGATTCAACTTTTAGCTTTCCCTCCCACCCTTTGTTCATCTTCACATTATTTAGTAGTATTGTTTTGTCAAGGCGTGTTCAAATCAAGTGTGAAAGCCATCATTCAATTCTGGAATTGCCTTTCGGGGAAAGACAGGTCCTTTCACGGGGTGTTCTACAACTATAGATATAATGGGAAAAAATCATGATTCAAAACAAATTTACAGAAAAAAAGGAAATGTTTGCATCAAAACATGTAAATTCACAAGAAATATTAATAAGTAAAGGGAACTACGACATTTTGTGCTGAGTCTGGTGCCGGCTGAAAACACGAAGGTTATGTTTCAAAAATTAGACCAAAACAATGCGACGAAACAAAACAAAAGCAATTCCTTAAATTGTCAATTTTGTCTCACCCTCACGAATTGAAATTGTATTCTGATTCTGAATAATTTGACTTCTGGAAATTCATTCAGAAGTAGTCATAGGCAAAATCATTGATGCCTGATGATACATGCCTGTCACATGTGCTCCAACGGCGGGTATCCTTGAATTAGGTATAGGGGGACGCAACGCACACGAATTGGAATAAAAGTCCGTACTGTACGTACGTGTTGTATGTACCATAGGTCGGATTCTGGCATGGAATTGCCGTTGAGAAAGAAAAAGTTTATTCACTCTCGATTCCCATGGACCAATCGTAAGTGAAGTGCATAAAAGTGGAAGTGAAGTGGAGTCTCAAACTCAAATGCTTTTTTGGTTAGGCGTAGGTCGGTCGGACGAGAGTGGAGTTTGGAAAATCGGATGGAATGGCCTGAACGGGGACCAGAGTTGGTTGTCTAGTAAAATGACGGTGGCAATAAAAATTGACATTCAAATTCCAGCGAGTGTCCCTCGAAAGGGAGATAGGAAAGGGGGAGAGACGGGAAGAAATACGACTTGAGTTTATGTACGTGGATTTGGAATGGAAAAAGGAAAAGACGGAATGACCATTTGGATTCGGATTCGGAAGGGAGGGGATATCGTCCGCATCCAAAAAGGAAATTTCTTTTTTTCCTTCCACCGAATTCGATGATGATGATTCTCTCGCTCTCCAGAGTCTCCCCAAGTGAGAAAATCAATAGGGAAAAAGAACATGAATGCAAAAGTCGATGGTGCAATAAAAACCAAATCGTCTCTGAATCTCATTTCCCACTCCCGCCGGCTTCACTTCCTTTGTTTCGAGGCTGGGGATTCCGTCATTTTGAGGGAATCTTATTGTGATTTGGACTGGAAATTGACAACAGGGTTTCGGATTTGGAAGGGAATCTAATTTCCGAATGTGATATGTGAATAGTTCCTATGAATGTCGTCCTACATTGTACATACAACATACACAGCCATAGCCACCACCACATATTTTATCAAAAAATTCATTAATTCCCAGAAACCAATCAAGGAAGACGGACGTTGCGTCGTTGAGAAAATAATCCTCTGGTCAAGATGAAATAAATTTGCTGGGAAAATAAGCCATGTCTTCGCCTGACCATTTCCCCCCTTTGCCATTCAAAGGATGTGTGAATAATCTTCCCGCTCCAATAGGATTTGCGTGTCTTGGTCTTGAGCTCCGCTGCGCTTGTGTCGAATTGGACTTTGACCTGTCGGAAGGTTCGCCGCATTGGCGTCGCTTCACCTCATCTGAAGCCCTTCCGTCCATCCTGCATTATTACATGGAGGTGAATAAAGTATTGTATATGTTAGGGAGAGCTGTCCTCATGGGCTGGGGAAAGGAGATAGGAAAAGAATGTCATGCGAAGGAAAAGACTTCCGCGGCGGATTTGAAATGGAGATGCGGTTGGCGGGAATGGTGGTTCGGAGTCTCGTTATTTCATGATGATTCCTTTTCTCTCTCCTACCCAAACCAAAGGGAAGGCCGGAGCTTCAACCATTTATCTCAAGGAAAGCTCCTGACAGAGTCTTTACTTGGTTTGGACCTCGAAATTAATAAGATTTCCTTCTCCTCCTTCAGTTTGAAGAGACGTACGTACGTACGTACGGACTTTCCCCCGTTTGGATCTCAACAATTTTTGGACGTGATACAAATATACATCCTACATACATACAAGAGGGAGGGTGGAAGGAAATCCTTAAAATTATGGAATCCAAGCTGTTGTCACCAAATCGCCCTGTCATTTTGGGTTCAAAAACACTCAATTAGTCAAAGTGTCACACACTTCTCAAACATCTGGAGCTTATAAATCCGCATGGTGTGATTTACTGTGTGCAGGGAGTATTTTCTGAAGACAGATGGAATTCATTAAGTTGTATATGAAATTTAAGGATCTATTCATCAATTAAAATTTAGGTACACCATATATAACTTAAAATGTCACACTTTAATGCCTGTTTGGATGAACGATATTTAAGACATGACGTTGTGTCAGAAAAGTATCTTGGACCTGACTTAAGCAAAATTAAGTGAATTAGAGTGAAAGGCGAGGCGAGGGAATGGAGTTATGGATTTTGGGTAGGCAAGGGTAAACCAAAGTTAAGTTGGACCACGGAAGAATTCAGATGCACATTATGACTTTCCTTACGCGTCCTATATGTCACTTTGGCAAACTTTACTGTATACCTTTGTTTTATCTAATAAAACGTAAGGAAGGGTGCAAGTTAGTGTGTGTTATTATGACTCGGAGTGTGGGGGCCGGGGTGGGAAGTCCAACTCATAAAATAATAAGTTGGACCTCGGCTGCTGGTAATATTATGGGTGGCTCGCCCTTTTCTTTGCTTCGCATTCACATTTTTACCGGGTGGGCATTTTGGCCATTGTTTTATATTTTCACTCTCCTTAATTTTTTTTCCAAATTTTTGCTTACTTACTACTTATTCTTGTGCTTTCTCAGACTTCCTATTGTCCCAAGGTTAAAGCACGGAGTCTCTATAATATGCAAAACCCACGCCAATTTCCTAATTTTTGCACTTATTATTAATTAATGCAGTTAAGTGTAAAATGTCAATTTTGATCAATTTGCCCACTGAAGTATAAACCGAACTACCCTTTCCCACCATTACATTTTATATATATTTGGCGGGCAAGCTGGACAGTTGCCTGCATTATCCACATTTATTCTTCTTTTCCTTCTGATCAATACTTTTGAAACGTGGTCCAGTCGTCTTCGCCAGAATTTCCTCCTTTCCCATGCCATCCAAATGCCATCCCTCCTGCTTATGTCCAGTCCAGTCATATGTACATACGAGTCATGGTGCATACATAGTTTAACATGCAGCCACGGCGTCAGAGTCACATCCGTCCTTCCCCCGTCCGTCCGTATGTATCCGAAGTAGTCCGCATTCAAAGTATATCTACCCCCCACACAAGAAGAGAAAGGAGAGAAATTTCAGTGTCCGTCCATCTCCTCTTTTTCCCTCCTCTCCATTATATTTGCTGTCAGACGGGACGCGTACGCGACGAAGGGCCAAAAGCAGACTTTCACTTCCCAAACTTCACCAGCTCTCACCCTCATCTTTCCCTTCCCACTTTTATTGTAATATTCAACGACGCGTCACGAGGCGGGTGTCACTCAGTCCATTTCCGATTCCCGCCATTCCGCTGGGTAGGCGGGCGGGCCGGGGACACATACACATATCAAAACAAAACTTGGTTCTTTCTTATTTTCTTGAAGAATGCATCACCATCGCGGCTATTTCCCAAAGGCGCATGAGTACGTGCATGTACATACATAATATATATGAATTCCGGATCCATCTTTCCATTAGACTTGTTCGACTTGTCTGTCAGTAAACATGAAGTCGCGTCCGTCTTTTCATATTTCCACGACGTCATGTCAGGAAATGCTAAAAACGGCCCTCATTTATTCAGATGTCAAAAATGTATATACACACTGGGTACTAAATTTGAAAATTTGGTGCAATTTATGTACGTACGCTTTTTATTGCCAATTTACTGGCTGGCGAACGCGAAATACCCCTCATAATTAAGAAAGGGAATGAGACAGGAGCGGCATAGTTGTCATTTGATACGTCATTATTCCCACTCGTAGCCGTCGCAAGAAAGTTGCGGATGAAATTAAAACGATAATTCTTCCCTTTTCCCTCTGTTTTGGAGATCTCCTGGCCCTCAAATTAACTTTCTCCGGTGGAAGCGGGGCGGGAGAAAGTTTGAAAGAAAGGCGAGGCCGACAGACGGAGATGAGGAAGGCGTACGTAATATTATTATGAGAAAAGGGAGCTGAGTGTGAGGCTGATAAATGAAGGGGGATGAGATTGGTGAGCCGTTGTGCAATGTAATTTGGGAGATGAAAGAGAATGTCGTGTGATGATGATGACTCCTTGCCGTAAGAAGAAAGGGAACCAACCGGGGAAGGAAAATGAGTCTAAGGAAATGAATTGAGAAGGGGAAAGGAGAAACCTTGCATTGCGTATATATGGCATGGTCCTTTCTGCCAAGAAAATACCTAAGGATGGCGTGGCGTACGGACTCCACTAATTTGTAAAAATAAGCGGATGAGAATTTACTTTGGCGGGTTGGCGGCTCCTATTCCTTACGAAGGAACGTATATTTATATGCAGACAAAGATGCCCCAGCCCAGCCCCGAACCACACCAAATTCAAGGGACGGGAAAGTTACTTTCCCTTGGTATTTTCCAACGTGGCATAACTACGTGAGTCGAATTTGGGTGACAATTTTAGTATTCCACTCCCGGCTCTTCCCCCTTCCCCGACTGACCACCGACTTTCGGGTCTTTTTGCACGTTTGACTTTTGTGCGTCCTCCGTTTCGAATATTGAGGAGCTTTTTTTTCTCCTCTTACGAGGTAAAGATACGAAGCGTATGCAGAGAGTAACTAGTTTTCGTGGAAAAAGAGAGTGGAGTGTGCATGCATGCATTCAGTCCATCCATCCAATCCCTCGACTTTCTCCAATTGGGAAAAGGAAATAAGGAGACGGGGCAAAGGCTGTACTATTTCCCTTTGACTCTCCTCAGCCTCTAGAAGAACGAGTTTGCTCAAGTGAGACGAAGGAAGCTTAATATGAGATTTTTTGTTAAGCTTGATCAACGATGAGGCTTCGAGACAAGGGCTAAGTTTATTCTAGTTTCTTCTTCCAAAGTGATCCCGTCCGGAATTAGTGGGTTTGTAGGAGTGGAAACCGTTTGAGTACATTCATGTGGCGGGCTTTACAAAATTTTAAATATTACTTGTTCTGTTGACACTCCTGTTTGCTAGGGTCATATTTTCTTGTTCCATTTGGTTAAATGCATTCAGATTTGTTAGGTATCTGCAAGTTGTGGTAGAATACGGCATCGTTTACATGTAATTTGCATGCATGATATAAACATAATTTTACTCGTGCAAGAAAGCCCTTGCTAACGTTTCTAGAAATATGCCTAATAAAGTGCACATGTTCTCTTTATGATTGAAATCCTCATTTACTGGCAAAAACACTTAATTTTTACTTCGATGACAATGACAAGGCAATAATCAAGAATGCAATGGAAATGAAATGTTTTTTTTTATTGGAAAGTTTTTTTCCGTCTCAAACCGGTAAGCTTAGCTCAGTGCAGGAATAGAGAAGAACTTTCTCTTTAATTGTACGAAATACGCGAGGAGCCCAACAGATCCAGATCAAAATCCCAATTCAGACTCGACGAGGAACAATGCATTACGTATACGTACGTAGTACGTTGTAGTTGGATATGTATTCTCCGTCCGTTCTGGCACGGCATTTGCTTCCACACGCATTCATTCATAGGCTCCGAACTACTGTATAGTGGAGTACGAGTGGATTTATAATAGGGCTAACTGGATCTCCCTCCCCAACCCCCGCCCCACGGAATCATTAGTGTGTAAGAATTGTATTTTTGATAAGACTCCCGGACCTCGGGAATCGGAATAAGGCAGGGAAGGCTAAAGGGAGGGATTCTAGTTAGTTTAGGATTATGAGAAATGCATTCACTTTGGCTCACTTCGTAATGGGTGGACTGGACGGGACTCACTCTAATACCCACTCTGTATGTTAAGGTCCATCTTTCAAGCAAATTAATTTTTGACCAAAGTCTTGACATTTAGGAAATTAGATTCATGTTAATAGATTTATTTGAATTGGTTATCAAATTGAGATTTATGCAAACATGTATGCAATTATGCATCAGAAAATTGGTGTGGGAAATCAAAATGTGGTTTAACTGCGGGGGCGGGAACATTTGAATATATTTTCTTATTTATTTTCTATTGCATTGAATTCTCCCAACATACTGTGTGTCCATCGATCTCCCTTGTATTCTCTGATGGGGCTAAGGTAGGTTTTAGAAGAAGACTAAACTCTTTTGTGATTAATGAACGTCTGGATACAAAAGTGAGTGGAAGGAGCGGGAGTCCGTCGAGCCTTTTCCGTCCATCAGTTGGAACGGGTTTCCTGGCTCGCCACTCATATTTTTGCCATTTATATTATTCTGAAGATGGAAATGGAGAAATGAGAAAGGGAAAAACTTGGCGTCCAGTCTTTTCCCTATTCCCTCTCCCCTTCATTATTGTACAGGATTGCTTTGTATCGCTTCGTAGATGGACAACACAAGGCAAGGCAGGATTTGCAATGCAATGCAATGGAAAACGAATGGAGTTCGGATCCTCGATATTTGCTCTCAATCAAGTGGCTCGGATGAATTTCCCATCCATCCAGAATTCTCAAATGAGTAAATACACAGAGGAAGTAAAGTCGACTTACCGTCCCGGTGAATTAGATTAGATTGCCTGATGCTCATTAGTTCTATTTCTTTTCCACATCATACAAAATCCCTAACTCGCAATGCCGTGGGGTTCAACTGACTCTTTGAGTTTAATCTTAGGGCGGCTTAAATATTTTATTTCATCTGGGACTGACATGCTTAGACCTTCTTATTTATACTTTTTCTGCCAAGAGTTGAGTTACTGGCCGGGGAGATCAATGACTGGGCATTAGCTGGAGTCAAAGAGTACGTACGGGGGCTAAGCAGTGGGAGTGTTCCACGGCATGACATGGAAAAAAAGCTGGGGATCCAATTGAGGGAGTCCCAAGTGGATGGACTTTCCTATTTGGATTATTGAACTACTTATTTCTTGGCCCTTACCAAAAGAAAAAAAAACCCGTCAAAATATAAATTAGACAAAAATATTATTCCAATTAATTTTGAAGGGTGAAGCAAAGCACCGGCAACAGTGTTCCACCCCTGCCCACTGCATGTCCTTTCTGTGCGAATGCGGAATGGGGCAAAGTGAGACAAATTGATTTCTAAATGTTGAATTCTAATTTCTAAAAAAATCTTGAATTTTTTCTTGCTGTTTTCCGTAAATTTCTAAATGAATTTTGAGTTAACGGGAAGATATGTTGGATAAGTTGCGGAAGAATCCAGAATTCTTCCGCAATTTATTCAATATTTTTATCAATTCAATTCAATTTATAAATCCGAAGTTTATCGTAAACTTCAATCCTTCCCGCCTTTTTAATTGAATAAGATTTAGGATTTGGTAGTTTATTTTTCCCACAGAAAGGAGATCTCTACTGAAGCCGCTTTCGAATCTTTGAAGATACGGATTTTTTTGTCTACAATTTTAAGCAAATAGGGATGAGAATCCTGGGAACTTTTTAGTTTTCCGTGTTTTATTTTCCCGTGCTCACATACGCATTTGTGTCTCGTTTCCATAAAAAGGGTAACCGAACGAAGGTAAAGGGTGAGAGCCGAGCGGATGAGAGATGAATGGAAGTGAACAAGTATTTAGGGAAGAAAACGTGAATTGGGGACAAGGACGTGAAAGGTGTTTTACCACATTCGTATTAACCTTCGGAAGTAACCCCTTTCCATGTAAATTTGATCGAAGCCCGGCAAGGGGGGATTCATCCCCGAAAAGATGTAAAGAGCTTTTGGGGGAAAACATGGTATTTTTTTAGTCAAAAGAGATGCATGGGCCCTCACCGCACCTTTTCATCCCCATCCCTTGCTTTTTATCTTACAAAAAAGCGGACCTTTATGCGGAAAAAGGGTTTTCAATCCTTTTCCCCTTCCGGGAAACATTTTCGTGAGAAAACTTCTCAAAAAATGAAGGGTTGTACATTTTGAATCCTTTTCGCCCCAGAAGAATGCTAATTTTCCTTCTTTTTCAATAAAATCAAAAGCCTACGCGGATTTAAGGGTAAAATGTTAAAAAAAGAGACTCATTTATTTTCCGGCCCTGTCAATACCCCTGCTCGTCAAAACCCATTACAAGTGCAGCGGAACGGGACCGATGCTCAACGTAGCCCTTTGATTTCTTTATTCTTGTTACCCGTTATGTTATTTTTCATTTTAAGGGTAAAATTGAAGTTTTTTTTCTATCCAACATCAAATCTGTGGGAATCTGGGAAACGATGCGTGCTTCTTTGCAATGCAAAGCATCTTGTGTGGTGGAGAGTACTCAGTTTGAGTTCGTCCTTCAGAACAAGCACTTCGTGTGTTAGCGTGAGCATTAGTACTCGTCATTAATTAAAACCCTAATTATCCACCAGTAATTAATTAGTCGAGGGCGGTACTGTCTTAAGAGTTTGAACTATTACATACACTACACCGGCTTTCGTCTCAGAGTACCCCGTTAATTTTGATCAACTTTAATGAGCACCTCGCTCTGTGTGGCCTCGAATTAATCGAACCCTTTTAAAAAACTGACTTTTTTTGTAAATTAAAACTTTTTGTGAAATCCGTGTTCGTGATGGCCTAAAATCTGCTTCCAGTTTTGTTCTCTACCCATTAATTTACCGGTAAGCGAATCCATTTCTCAAATTTTTGTGTACATTTTACTATAGGTATTATTTAAGTATTATTTAAGAAAAATACCACAAAATTTGATTCAATCAAATAGAATGAAAAACCAAAACATTATTTTTATTAAACTAAGTCCTCATGTTGTGTACAATCTTTCCCGACCATCCACCGGCTCAGACATCCAAACAATTTCCCAAAAGCAAAAATCCTCCTCCCTGAGCTCGTGGTGGCGGAAAGTAAAGTGCCAAATACTTTCTCCCTGATGAGATGCGAATGTGAGATGTATTTATGGATAAATGTCATGAAGGAAAAAGGATAGGGCTAGCAGGGCTCGGCTTGGAATAAATCTATGTACTATTTCCCCCCTCCTCCGCCGCGCCGTCATGTCATATCTTCCCCGGCTCAGGCCAGGCGGCCGCGCGTCCGTCTGTCTACCCGCCTAAAAAGGGTAATCCTATTATTCTCAGCCGCTGGTTTGAGCGTCTTCTTACTTGAAATACTACGCATCTCATTCCATACAAATGGCCTTTGAGACTTTCCCTCATCTTTAGGTACAAAGACTAGAAGTAAAATCCTGTGCTCCCTTTTCCCCTCCATTCCAAGAACCCACGGAACCGACTTTTCCCTTGTACTACTTATTCCTTCAAGCCGCCAAGTTGAAGTCTTTATCATAAAAGTTGTAGTAGTGGTTTGGGCCGGGCTCCGCGCGTGGTGGTAGGATGAGACGGAATATGTAAGGAAGAATTCGCAAAGAATCGCAGAAAACTTTTCTTTATTCAATTATCCTATCTTCTCATGATAAAATGTTTGAGAGTTTTCTGTTGAATGTGGAAGGTAGTCGTAGTAGGGGGGAAAGGGAGAATACTTGATTCTTCAACATATCCTTAAGTCTTTTCCCTTCCATCATTTCGATCCTCCTTTTCCCTTTGATCTTTACTTCACCAAAGGAAAATATATTGCTTCGTCCCTCCACTCACGTTTCAAAGTAAAGTATATTCAATTGAAATAATGTTACGTATACGTGGGGTGATTTGGGCTCAGCTCCAATTCACAACAATACAATTGATGTTCGAATTTGGACGAGATTTTGAGAAACGACTGACTGTGTATTTGAGATGAATAAATATTAACTTAGATACGTCAAATCCCATCCGCATGCGCTGTGATCAAGTTTCTAAAAGATTTTTGTAAATTTGTAAAATCCAACCATGGAATTTGGAAAACCATTGCTTTTAATGAGGTGAAGTTGCTGCTTCCAAATTTTTTCCCCAATCCTCATTTCAACCCAAGACGTCGTCCCATTCATTCAATTTGTTTCCTCATTGCATTGACTTTTCCCCCATTGTGTGGTTGGAATAAATACGGAGATCCCTGCCAAGGGAAGGAGAATTGAAGTTGCCAAGAACATTGTTAGCTCCCGCCGTCATCATTTGAGGAGAATTTGAAGGAATCTTGGATAGGAAAAAAGAATATTTCTTCGGTTCCGCTTCCTAATGCCCTAATAATTATGAAAGAAATCTTGTTTGCTGCCCCAAAAAAAGGACGGACGGACGGACGGCAAAAAGGAAGCCAAATGTATTTTGTGTAAGTTATGCTGTCAATGACTCGGCACTTTTCTCCCATTTTCTTCCCCCGCCGGTTTACTACATATACGAGTTTGGAGATAATTCAATGTGTTTGAACGGAGGACGGTAACTACCCTTGGCTGCCAAACTCAAAAAAACTTGGAACTTTCTTTGACAATTCATAATAAATTGGGAAATGGCTCTTGATTCCTACCAGTTTGAGAGTCCTTCGTCTCCCATTTGTAAAAGCCACAGTAGGAAGTCCGCCGACTATTTTATTTTGAGCGGAACTAATGGGAACCAACTGATAGGAATAAGGATGCTGGTTATTTGTAAAGTTTTACTTTATTTTTTCTTTTGCATGTCATTCATACATGTACAATAATGGCGCACCCAGGAGTCATGCCGAGTGAACTTGTTTTCATTTCAATTTTAAATGGGCCTAACTAAAGGAATTGGATTAGCTGGGACTTCAATTTAGTTTTGAGGGCACGGCAATTTTGGTGTAGTACATGTAATTAATGTACATTAGTTTTTTGTTCCCAATAGTGCCTTATTACAGCGATGACGGCGTAGATTTTAAGATGGTTGATTTGAGAACTTAAGAGTTTAGAGTTTCATAGTCAAGCTTGCTCAGGGTAACTCTGACCATAGAATTGTACTAAACGTTTCCGACCTATTACCGCATGCATGCAGAAATCTTCCTACACACAAAATACTATGCTTATTATCAAAGTGTATCTAGTGTAGTCATTTTGTCATCCCCAGTAAATGCGTTTAGAAAACTAGGACGTCAGATCAGGATAAGTCCATTGACAGATGTATGTACATCGACCATGCTTGTTTTCTTGTAGCGCTGATTGACACAGGAATTGAAAAGTGTAATTCTATCGTTGAAACAGTACAGGCTATAACTTTGTTGCTGGCAAAACTTTATCTACCTCACAATTTTTGGTATGGCCATGCACTGATGGTGGCGGTGGAGTCCCTTGATTAAAATACTGTATTGGGTAATCGACTCTTCCCCGTTGAGGTCTTGCTTATGGCACTTATGGCTCGTCGTCAGCATTGTGGTCGGTCTCTGCATTGTTGAATTGCCTAGTTGAAAGTGCTCGCTTAAAAATCAACTTATTCGCTTGTTGTTAATTTGGATTAAAGTTTCTAAGTGATCAATTCTTGAATATAATCTTCTATCGTCTTAACTGAGTCTTATATCCAAGGCTAGAACAATAGAAAATGGTCTGACAGTAATGGCAATTGCACTGCAAGACAGATGAACCTTTATTGGTTTTCCATTCAAAATATTTATTTATACCTATCAGCCAATTTTGCGGCCAGCTGAATTGTCAGTTTGAATTGAATTGAAAAGCACAATTAATCCGGTAAAACCAAATCGAGTGCAATGAATTTCAAGGCCTTATTAGCTAAGACATGTTTATTTTATCTGCATTTCACATGTCATACAACAATGCATACCCAAGATTGTGGATTGTGATTTATATCCAACAAACTGGCTTTTCACAGTAGCTTGATTTTCATCAGTGATGATGATGGTGTCCCTTCCTGCCACGACGATCACGCGGATTTTGAGGTGGCTGCTGGGTTGGACTTGACAACGTTTCGTTGAGTCGCTCATTAAGCTTAATAAAGTATATTTAAAATTTTTTTTAGTGAAGACTCACGTTAAGTACATTCACTTTGATGTATTAATTAAGAAAATATGCGTACGTACTTCCTTATTCTTATGTCGGATCAAGTTTTCTAAGTGATCCATTCTTGCATAAATCCTTGTTAAAAGAGTCTGGCCCAAGTCTGAAATATAACGAGCCTTATAACGCCATTATAAAAAATAAGAATGGCGTGTAAAACTTACCCAAATTATGTTTAGATTCTTCTAATGTTATACGCACTGGCCAATCCCGTGGTTTGTCAATGTCTTCCTCATCTCCCTTACTGACACCAGCAGCCAATGACACAATAGTAATACAAATTAAAAACAAGAATGCGATGAATGATCCATTGCTTAGTGGTAGCATACTTTTCAATTTAAATTAGCACTTCGTAAGAAAATCTTATTATACTTCAATAAGATATGGCAGGGCGATGGAGTTTTTTCATGTACAAAAGTGGGAATCCGCTCTTTTATACTGAACGACACCAGAATTGAGGAAGATAAATTGGTCTACTTTGAAATTAGATCACCACTTGAGTGTGAATAAAATGTTTCGCTGGTGTGCTTCCTGATTAACAAGTTTTTGTTATTGTACTTCAAGTCGATGGATTTGCATAAATATTATGATATTACACAACACCTAACATGTACATTACGCTCGTGGAAAGTTATTTTTGAGGTCAAGGTCCAACTAATTGATCCTATGTCGATTATGCATCAATAATGTGATGACCTGAATCATTATGGTTTCTAAATTTCCAAACACTTTGATTTGCATGACTCGATTGTGGTCGCCGGGATTTATTCTCAAGTCCGCATCCATAATGTGATTTAGTTGTAAAAGCGCGACTAAAAATACCCCCCAGCCCGTAAAAATAGGGGAAGTGAGTGGAATCCTCGACGGGTCAATTTTTGAATAATGAGAATTTACGAGGAAGGATTTTATGGTGACGGAGTGCAGGGAGGATTCGGAGACCCAAGTTACGTATTATAGAACCTTCAACCATACACCAATTCCACACTCCGACTTTGCCATTACATTCCTTGGCATTCGGATTGCATTGTGAAAGGCAAGGCAGGGGAGTGGGGAAAAGAGAAAGAATGACGTCGCATAATATCTTGTCCCCTTCTTTTCCCCCATGTAGCATGGCCATCCAAGGAAGAACCTTTCGCCTTCAGTTATTCTCTCTCGAAGATGTTTGAGTGGCCCAAGTAAATCATGATGAACGCCGTCGCGAATATTATGGTTGTAATGTATAAGGGATACGGAGGAAAGGCAGGGATGGACGACGGAAGGAAGGAAAAGGAAAGGAAGACTTTCCCTTGCCTCTCCCCGTGAATGCATAGGCAGAAAAAAAACTAACATTTCTTTCCATTTTTATATAATGCCACTTTACACGATTTCTCATGGGAATTTATGGCTTGACTCTCTCCGTTTTTTTTCACCTCAGCCCTTCCCATCCATGTTGACGTCAGGGGAAGGAATTCTAAAAATATAATTCCAACTCCTTGTCCTATCGTCATTATGGCTAAATTTCGTAGTGGATTGTCTTGGGATGTGATTGGGTTATGTCCAAGCCGGAAATAAGTTAAGATTTTAGAAAATGGTTGGGGAAATTTGAACATAGTTTGAAATTTGAAGATTCGAATCGAACATAACATAGATATTTTTTCTCAATTCTCTCATAGTACATGCCAAATGTTG
The DNA here is from genome assembly GCA_036851895.1 of Orthonychiurus folsomi. NCBI lineage: Eukaryota > Metazoa > Arthropoda > Collembola > Poduromorpha > Onychiuridae > Orthonychiurus > Orthonychiurus folsomi. The sequence continues at coordinate 4,686 of JAAXYW010000603.1, read as the reverse complement.
GCTTGAGGAAAAGGAGTCGCTAGGATCTCCTTCTGAGTTCCTCCTATATGATTGCATAAGATGGTCTATAATATACATATGTATGGGGCCGTTGGAGGGAAGACTATTCCAGAGATGGGAAGGCAGAGAACGTCTACAACTTTCCCTTCAGAGCCACAGAATTCGGTATTCGTATTCGTATTAGCTTACCAGATAATGCATCCAGACTTTTCCTTTGGGAAAGGCAGTTTTCCTCCAAAGGAAAATTGCGGGCGCTTCGTCACTTCCTTGAGTGTTTCTTACTCTCCGATTCCATCCTTTTACCGCCTCCTTATATTCTTCGTCCGCTCCCCCAATTCACACGCATCTCAAACAAATAATACTACATTTTACTGTACAAGATTTTTCTTTCCATTCGGAACCTCCAAGTAAAATTATACGATCCGCCGTAAAGTACAATTTTGGAGGAGTCGAGGGCGACCTGTATTCCGGAAACTTAAAACCGACGTGAAATATTGACCAGTGCTGCACTTTGCTGGCTCTTGTCCTGAAATCTTGATGTATTTTAGGCCACCCAAGGCGGACTTTAGATTTAAAATTAAATATTTAATTTGTAAATGGAGCAAATTTTCAAATTTGAATCTAAAATTCTTCACAAGGCCATTTGATGTACATTTGTACATATTACACACATATAAAGCAAGAAAAGCCATTGAATTCTACAATAGGAAAGATAGTGATAATAGTAGGACGGGGACTTTTCATCTGTGGACCATCCACATCCATCATCCTCACACGGCAGGACACAGGAGGGACGGACATCAACTCACAGTCAACTTGTAAAATTGTATTAACTTTCCGCCTGAATATTATAAGGGAGCAAACGTACGTACGTACGCAAACACAGTAAACAGACATTGAAATCGGCGTCCTCTCTACTTCCACTTTGTAAAAAAGGGAATAAAAGAAAAAGTCAAGTCATAGTAGAAGAAGTACGTACGCACACAATAAGATGAGGGACATTGTTGTTCACCCAAACACATACACACATACGAATACAACATCCACATATGTCCAGGACCAAGACATGTAGCATTTTTCGTTTTTCGTAAGGTCCACAAGCAAAAAGAAGAATAAATGTACGTATGTATGCAATATATAGAAGTTGTTAGGGGAAGGCCCCCCTCCCATACCCGCCAACTATCCATCACTTTCATTTCTCATAATAATATCCAGAAATGTCATTAGGAAGTAGGAGTTTTTGGGGAAAACGACGCAAATGGCGGGAGTCGGCCACAGCGACGGATTCGTGTGTTTGTGTCGTGCCTGTGTGCCGTGTGCCCAAACTTCTTTCCTCATTTCCCTCTTCTACTTTCCCGGGCATTTGCCTTCATTTATTATTGTTAATGTTATGGGCTCCCGTGTATCAGTTCAGGGACCCATGCCATGGTCGAGGCTGAGGCTCCTGGGTTTGTATGGTCATAAGTATTCCTTTGCTGAGGCTATGAGCCCTGTGAACCCGCCTCCGCATGGAATATCAATAAATGAATACCAGGGAGCCACTACCGGACGGGAAGGACTGCAAACGACGTGCAGATTCATATCAATTTATTCCAGGTCCCTGTAAATCTGCTGGCCGGATGCAATCCAATAGGATGGGATGGCGATCGCTGGGAATCTGGCTATTGATTTTACTTTGTTGGGGAAGGATAAATATTAATATTAAATTTGTATTTCTCTATTCTATTTTTATTTCTTGAAAACTACATGTGGGTGTGTAATTGTGGGTGGATGCTGCAAAGCAGAAAGCCGAGGCCCTTAGGTGCAGGATGCAGGACTTGGTAATCTAATACCCGGGATATTATTAAAAGGGGAAAGTCTTATTTTCCGGTTTGTTTTAGAGACAAGGAAAATTCCATTGTGTTTTGTGTTGGATTTACCCTAATGTAATGTATTGTTACATGAGGGATCCTAATGGAGGATGCCTGGAGGGAAAGAGAATGCAGTTTTATATTGGGAAGGGAAGAGCAGGCAAAATTTAATAAACATAAAGTCTCTCTCGTCTTTGATTTTGAATCCATGGCTGGAGGGTGGGACTTGAGTATCGTCATCGTCCTCTTTGCCAGTGTTATTCTTTTTCGGTTCAATTGAGTGATTTTCTTTCTCAAGAGCCCAGCGGCTACCGGGAATACCATACATATATCGCACAGGCGGGGACAGTCTAAAACAAACAAACAGTCCAAAAAGTGGATACTTTATTTTGTCTTCCGTCGAGTCCGACTCTTATGTCAACTTTTATATAATGTGATGATTTGGTAATGACTTGGGTCTCCTTGTTTTCTAAAAAGGGAGCAGGTTTCCCATTTGTTTTGGTATTGTTAATGGAACGGTTCATGTTACAGTCATTTTAAAATTACAAAATGTTAAAGAGAATTTGTGTTTTAATACGGAGTTTAAGGTGTGGCATAGAAGAAGTAACACCTTTTATCATATGTAAACATGTGTGTACTTAATCATTTTTTTCATCATCGTACATACATTTAAATGATGGCGCCAACTAATGAAAGCATAAGTTTGTATGTACATATGGCGGACAGCGATAGTTGCTTTCTTGACAATCGCTTTTTCTTCATTGCCCGGAATAATCGAAGCCCCGCTCCCCTCTACATTCATGAAGAGAAAATTGTGTAAACAAAGAAGAGAAAGTCAACTGTCCTCCTCCTGCCATTTCTAGCAGTGGCCATTATTTGTAGAACTGGAGGAGGAATTATTATTATATTTATAGAAGTTAAGTAAGTTGACGAAGAGGAATGAGTCCCTCCCCGCCTCCTGCTCCTCAAAGATAAACGAATTATTAAAGAGGAATGTTTTTTTCGTAAAGGGGGATCTCTTTCCCGGCTCATCATCCATCCGAACCTTCATTTCACCAGATCCACCATCCATTTTTCCATAATGACCATCCAAAAACTTGTAAACAAGTCCAAGTCTTCGTCGTCCGTCCATTTCAAGGATCCATCCATCCATCCGTCCACCTCGTGGACTTCCAGTTTACTTTGTATATTGTGTTTACTTTAGTTCCTGGTCTGGACACAAAAAAAAATCCAAGCTCCCTTGTCCAGGAATCGAATCCAGGGGTCACCAGCCCCGGTAGTGGCGTGGCGTACGTACTGGAAGGATCAATCTCTCAAACTCTCAGTCATCCGTTTGCACACATTTCACAACGGGTTGAACCGGAAACATAAACCACTTCAACTCCTCACTCCGCCCCGCCTTTCACTTTCCCTCCAATCCCCTCTGTATCAATAAAGGTGAAAGGATGGATTTCCATTTCTATGGCTCGGCTGGGAAAAGGGTGGGATGAGCCCATGGCGGGCGCGCGGTTTGAATTTGAATTCAAGTGGGAGTCGTCATCAAAGAGTGGGTCGTGCTCAAGTTTGAATTTCAATCTTGTAGGGTGACGTTCACGGTACCCAAAGAGTGATACAAACATGGTTTCTTATGATCTTCAACACTAATGTTACATTTATTAATTACACAATACAATATTTATACATTGTGCATCTACGGATGACTCATAATTTCATTAAATGTATTTGAGTAATCCCATGTTGACGAGACGAGGATATTTATGCGAAAGTACAAGGATTGACTTTCTTTGCCCTGATTTATGAGACGAAGGTAATGCACTTAAGGATGAAGGGAAGTTTATTCCTCCGAAATGGGGAGCAAAACTTGGAAAATAGTTCATGAATAAGTGAAGAGTGGAGTTTCGGGGGCTGGGTGGCTGGCTCCTTTGTATTCCACATGTAAATGAAATGGGGGGTGAAAATGGAAAAGGCGAAGGATTCGGAGCCATAATTTTCTTCTCGGTTGGAAGGAAGGTGGTCAGCAGGGGTGCTTTCGGACGGGAGTGTTGGTTTCGGGATGGTCAGTTGCGTGCAGGAAATCCCCGCTTCGTCGGTTCCAGAGAAAGAGGAAATTCAAATGTGGCCGTGGCCAAGGAAATCGTTTATTCTTCCACAATCCAAGAATGGATTGGAATGGGCGGCAGAGAAAGAGGATTTTATTGTAGAACTCCATTCCCCAACTCTTCGTTTAAATACATTATCATATTCTCATACATATTTAGTGTTTTCGATCCACCACTTCTTACCCATAAATATTATTCTGGATCTCTGACCAAGGGACTCATTTCCATTTTGTTTACCTCCATGGCACAAACATGGGGAATTATCTGTGGGTAGTAATTACATGTACTACACCAATCGGACTTTGGTATGCAAATTTTGTAAAAAAATCTGATTGCCTTGTTTAAAAACTGGTATCTGTGGTCAGTAATTTGCAGACTAATACAAACTATGTAATAAAAGGCGGATGCATTAATATTGGAATTTCAATTTTAATTGAATTTAGTTTTATTGTCAACTAATTCAGCTTTACAGCTATTAATTAATTTGCATGCTGGCCGTCCTCCCTTTTAGTATTCTGTTCTATATCCAAAAAATTCCAGCTCCAGGTCATACACTACAGAGGGTTGGCCAGCCTATAGTGGACAGTATTAAACCTTGTGTAGGTCCCCAACCATGAGCGCTAAAAATTTGAAATTTGAACCCTTGAAGGTCAGTGCGATTCACAGTGCCTCCGAATTTTTGCGCGGTTACAAGTTTTCAAAATGCCTAAAAAATATTTAGTTGAACTTGAAAACCT
>JAAXYW010000602.1:0-33395 GCA_036851895.1 Orthonychiurus folsomi | reverse complement strand
CTGTTAAGCATTACGATCATTTGTTACGTCGGATCTCGTTGTCTAGATTATTTGCCAGCCAAAACTTGTGGAAGCGTGAAAAAATTACTTTGTTTTCTTATTTCAATTGAGATTAATGTTATCTATTTTGGTGCAGTGATCCAATAGCCCCCGCGTTTTCCTATAATTTGACGCTAGGTCATATTTTGCGTGACAAAGTAAAAAATTCTGGCCATAATCCCGCCTTTTAGCTTTAATAATCATCTCTACGTAACCCATCCATGCAGTAAATGAAGATGCTTTCCCCATTTCACTCCACAACATTAAGGTCAAGCGAAACTCATATAACCATACCAAATAGAATTTTTCTTGGAGAAGGCGCCCTCGCATGGGTCGCAGTGGTACATGTACAATGTATGAACGCAGAAGTTCCCAACTAACGCAACGTTATCAAACCCAGACAGCCTGAATAACTACTAATTATATTTTCTTATGATTATTGTGTGGATTCCTGAACACTTAAGTAAAGGTTTGAAAGTAAAAACTTTTAAGTGTAGGAGGAATGGAGTTGGGATCTTTGGGTGTAGATTCAGGTTCGCATCCATGTCCGCGTGTTTTTTAAATTAATGCATTTTGGGGGAGTTAAGAATAACGAAAAGCAGATGAGAGATTTCTCCCAATTTATCTCCCGACATCATCGCTCACTCAACCAAAGCTCAACTCAAGGAAATCCACTCAGCAAGCAATTCCATTGCAGACACTGCCTGCACAGACGAAATCATTCATCATTCCGCTCATTAATTTTGCACTTGAAACAGGCTGTTGCAAAAAAGTACGCTCGTCTTCGTGGCACGATCCACGACAATGTAGTCCTTTGGGATTTTAATAAGGAATGACTTTTACCTTCGATCGCGTTTAAATGCACAATTACAACATAAATTACAAATATGTGACAAATCTATACATTCAATAGCCACGCGATTCACACATTACAAAGTTGAGCGTTATTTCTTTCAGTTTTATATAGGAGCAGCATTGCTTGCTAAGCGATGCCGTGGACGATCGGTAACTAATCAGTAAACCGCAAGTGGGTTTATTTTACTGATTTTTCATATGGCGATTTGCTTCTTGATGTGTAATGCAAATAATGCAATCTTCAAAAATATACACATTTAGTAGGGTTTGCGAACTTCTCTGAATTACAATTAAGAATTAAGTAACCAATAAATTAAAAACAGGCGAGTTCACACTGCATACATTTTGCACTCAATTGACTATACAGTTATCCATGTGTAAACTAATTCCATATTAACTAATGAGTTTTACTACTAATGATTCATTGGTGTGTTGAATCTACTGCGTCGAAGATTCTGTGTTTTGTAATTTGTGTACGCTTGCCATTTCTGTCCAAGGTCGTAATGCTGATCGTAATTTCACAAACTGAGAATAGTTATCGTCCAAGGCCAGTAAACAGCTAACTTTTTATAATCATTCAAACTAAAATTCGTTTACAGTTAGCAGTTTACCCCCGTTTTCGGAAAGGTTATAATACCATCTGTTAAATTAAAAATACATCTTGAATTGCAAACCAGAACAAGTTCAGTTGTAAGAAAAGAGACATCCGCCAAAACTAATGGTTTCACATAGAACAGCATCATTGGCAATACATAAATCTCATCGATTGAAGGATACGACCCAAATTAATCTCTTTCCAATCACCCTTGCATGTAATTTGAAATTAACATCTAAATACAGCCAATCTTTCAATTTCTCACGACGACGACGACGTCGTCGATATAAAACCCACCCTTTCCTGTCAAGATGTACGTGGGAGCCCGATTCGTCATTGTTGTCTTTCCCTTGTTCACTCTCTCATCCTCTTGAGAACTAAAACTTGGCTGGAGATAGGAATATGGTCTGAGGAATCTGAGGACAGGGCGAATCAAATGCAGAAAACAATGGCTTTTGCTTGGGAGAGAGATTAACACCCAATTCAATGGTAATTTCATGCTAATTTGGAGTAAGAATAAGATGGTTTTCAGGTCAGACCACTTATCGGATCATCACTCCATTGACTTTGAGATCGTTACACCCATGTCCCATGCTTGAATCAAAACAAAACATGCTTCTGCTGTGCTATGCTTCGCAAAAGGAGAAATGCAACATTCATTTTGTTGTTCGTGGATGCACCCTTGCCTTGAGTTGATTTAGCTTTTGCTTCTTTGGAAAATACAAGGGGGCCTTTTTCTTTCAATCAATTCACAAATGGGAGACTCACTGTTATTACTCGTGTGAAAATTTCTATTTGTGCACCCGCCGCCCCTGGGTCTGAGAAAACCCAGTATTTTAAGAAACAGTTAGACATTTATTGTCAGGATGTTTGCACTAGGGCAAACAAGAAAGGCGTGATTCACACATTAGTGCAAATCGAGGATTTAGCAAGGAGAAAACACGCTAACCCATTACCACTCCACCGCAAAACACTGGGGGAACTGTATGAGATGAACAAATTTGTTTTGAATTCCAGCGTGACAAGTGCTGAGCAGGGGAATCACCATTAACTTTGGTACTATGCATGGCATAGAGAAATTGTAATTCACAATTGCAGTTGGATTAGGTTTTCCGTTTTAAAAGATCTAAAATCCCACCCATGCACTCGAGTATTAAATTAAAGGCGATGTTCGGGCCAACTATAAGGATTTAGGAAACAAAAGAAAACTTTTGTGGATATTTTTAGTTTGAAAAAATCAGTCATATTAAAAATTCACATATAAAAACATTAAGTTGAAAGCCAAGTGCCTGATATTTAAATTGCACATTAATATTAACAAATAGGATAGCTCAGATTTTAGTTTAGCGCGTCGTGGGTAATAATATAAAACTTTTCAAAAAATGATGTAACGAAGCCATAAGTTCTACTGCAGTTCAAAAAATGTAGATATCAATGTGTAATCCTGGCTAGACAGCACTAACTTACAACTGGAGATACGCTTTGAGAAAGTAATGTGTTGTGACTTCAGATTGAAATCTTATCCCATCAAGCCAGGCCAGGAAAGGATCATAAAAACAGTCCTTTTAATTAACTAGTAATCCAATTTTTCAAATTGAAGAACGACAGAGTCAATTGTTCATGAAATTTTTTAATGAACTGATTCGTAATTAATTATCCTCAAAATCCACACCTTCGATTCACCCACTCCAATGAGCACACTTTCTCCATCCTTCAATAATTTGATGAATGATAGTGCATTTCAGTGTGTCACGACGGACTCACTGCTCAAGATGACAGTTTTTGCCATGGGCGACGACTCTCGGACTTTGCGACCCACGCGACGCGGCCGAACGCCAAAGTCCAGTCACTCATAATTTAGCAACACATGCAAATTTCCAAGTATTACATATGCAGGAATTGACATACCCCCACTCTCAAAATAGAATTGACTAATTAAATATCTTGGAGCTAATAATTGTGAAGGAACAAAGGAGATTGAACTCTGATTTNATTGAACTCTGATTTTTTTCTCCGTTGTCGTCCGTCAACATAATGGGATTTTGGGGGCTGGGTCTCTTGCACAATTTTTAATTATTCCTTCATTTGAATCCCTCTTAAACTTTTAACTACTGAAATCCATTACATTGCATTGTTTTCCATTCAGGTTAAAAAAACGATTGAGATCTGTCATTCCCCTTACACAATTCAAGGCAGTAAACATTTAGCCGAGGGAAACACACTCGAAGAATAAGACAGGACGTGGCCCACCCGTCGTGCCGTGTCACACGTAACGTACGTTGTACGTACATTGTCTGCGCGGAAAAGGAAATTAGGGATTTTCCAAAGGTGTGAATTTCAAAAACAAGGAAGTCCCTTTCTTTTACCTAATGATTAATTGGATTTCTATTAATTATTCAAAACTCCGTGCATCCGTCCGTGCACTGAACAACTTACCTTTTCCGAGGCCGATGACGGAACACAGGATTACGAGTCCAAAGGAACTCCAGTTAAATTCACAAAAACTCCGGATGTGTAAATTTGTAGGCCTTTTGTATTTCCCCACCATTTTTGCCCGACGAATTTTAAGTTATGAATTTGTAAATCTTCATATTTGCATTAACGTAAACAAACTGTGCACTGCTTGCTGAGTTAAAGTCTAGAAGACAGTTCTCATTTTGAATTCAGGGGTTTCCACGTGCTCACGGTTTTTCTTCATATCCTCCAAGAATTTGACCAACCGAATGAACAATTATTGTTTTTTTAACTCACCGGCTCCACTAAAATGTGTTCCTGTTAAGCTTGGTCGATCACCTATACTTCTTACCTACACTTGAGGTAAACTACTTACAAATCTATTACTTTTTTTGAACGGTATCACCCAATAAAACAATTTAACAGATCAATTTTTCTACCAATACGAACAAATGTTATTTTCGCTGCACTTTGTCTGTCACTGCTAATGCACTTCCACTCGCACTGTTTTTCCCAGTCCAAAAAAGCAAGCGTTTGGGTCTCGAGGTTTGGTCTGGTTGTTTTTCATTGATGTCAGAGCGTGGATTGGTGGATGATGGCTTTTCCTGTTCTAAATGAGTTTGTGAGGAGGTAGAAGGGTGTAACGTTCCTTATGACTGAGTTTTGGCAGAAAGAGTGAATTCATGCAGGAAGAAGACACAGTGCACGGAACGCAAGGCACCTGTGCAAGTCCACGTACAGTACTTCGTACGTCTTCCCTTGGTTCCTCCAAAACTCCAAAATGAGAATTAACTCCCAGCACACAATGCTTAAAAACCTTACCTGTGCACAACCCTTGCCTCCACCAACGTCGTCAAGATAATCAACGTAGCGTGGAATGGAGGAAACGCGAGCACTTCGATCATCATGATTTCCCCCCTCTTCATTCGTAAGGTGAGTTCGACTCTTGTCGACGACAAAAGCATTAGTTTAACATTTGCTCGAGTCCAGGCTGATGGTATAACTATAACCCAGGTCACGAAATGAGGAGAGGGTGGAGTCGGAGTGTGGCATATGTGGATTTACATGAGGGGATGGAACCGGGGAAATGAACATAATTCGAGGGTAAATACGATATATTCCGTAGAAATATGCATTGTTTAAGGATTTTAACAATGAAGGATGAATTCTAGAATAAAGTAGCCAAAATCCTGGAGCGACGGTGCGGTGTGGTGTAATGATGTTTTGAAAACTCCTACATATAAATCTTCAAATACATTTATAATTTTGCAGCAGGTACCAATTATGGGAACGGATGATAAATAGACAACAGTCCAACATAAATTCCTCGTAATCTCCAAAATGTCACGCCTCCTTTATAAGAATTTTATTTCCAAGAATGACATCCATCAGGCAAACACCGGATTGCTCACTCACCCCTTAATACCCGTAAGCTCATGTGCAATGTAATAGTAATTCGAACTTAAAAATATGAAAGTGCATGGAGGCATGACACTTCTGGCCGGCCAGGTTCCCCGATTCAGTAGGGTGGATCCTTCAGACTTTAAATAATGGAATAGTGAAGTGGATGTCCCTTTTGTTTTGTGCCTACTGCCTACGTTCGTGGATTTTCATCCCCTCCGCCGGTCGAGCCCTCCTCTCATTCACTTTTCTTCGTTTTTTTGCCCTTCGAAACCGGAACTGTCGTAGGTTTAACATTGAGTTGACTGGAAAACAAACACTTCACGCACGGCCACGGCACGGCCACGGCACGGCGAGGACCGTCAGTCGGTCGTCGAAGGCGGAAAACCTTTTGCGTTGGCTTCCAGCATGCTGACTTCGGTTTCAGATATTCAAACGTGAAATTGGGCCGATTTCTCACGACCTGAACACAATGCATGAAATACAACGAAAAACGCAACACCCGGGTTATAATGCATTGGATTTGTGGGTAGTTGTACAGAGTATTTCATACAATGGCTTCAGTCGCACTCGCTTGTCGCAGCCGGTCGGTGCCCCCGTTTTTGACTCTTTATGTGCGGAAGTGAACTACAGAACCAGATGCGATGCGATGACTTATTGATTGAATTGCATTTGGGGGAGCGCATCCTATAAATCTAATGAAATGCTTTATTGTTGGATTTATATATTTAGTGGACGCTAAAGCGATTTAAAAATTAAAGTAGGAGCAAGTGGTGACTTGAAACAGGTTGTAAAGAAAAAAGGATAATTATATATTCAAAAAAAATTAAAATTGTCATCATATTCTCAGGACTAGAAACAATAAAAAGGTGGCTCGATTGATTGATTGATTGTTTACTCAAGTGACAATGTTACACAACATGATTTCCACGTTCCACGTGCTCACAGATTGGAAAAACTAATATTTTGTCCTGAGTAGTCTTTAGTTTAAACTCTATGCAAATTAATTTGATTGGTACCAGTACCGCCTTCCAAATCTCAATTTTGAGATCAAAGTTGACTCGACTGAACAAACGTGACAATATTGATTAATGTGCAACCTCCAAGTTTGTTCACTCTGTGTCATCATAGATTCCAATAAAATGTGTCTGGATTCCATGGTCTAGGTCCCGATATCATTCGGATGACCGAAGTGTTCAAACTTTTCATAAGCACGCACAAATCAAATATGAATGCCCTGTGATTAAGAAAAGAAGTTTGACTTTATTAGGCACGCAAGGTGCACTCCTCCGGTATTTGGAGTTAGGAATTACAAAACTATTGGCAATCTTTCATATGATTTTGTGAATAATTCAAAATTGAAGAAAAAGTACCCGGCGTCAAATTCATTCTCTAGCCAAGCCTAAGCAGAGTTGAGCTTGGCCATACATAAGTTCAATCACCCGGATTTTGTCACAATATCTCGTTATCTCATAAAGAAGGAATGTCAATTTATTCCGAGTAAACCAAACTCCTCCTCATTGTGGGTTATTATGTGAAACTCAACTGACTGAAACTGAAAGTTTTGGCAGTCATCATCACTCAGGAGGTAAATGGGAACCTCCATATGGCACATAGTACGCACACACAAGGTGTACAAATTCTTTCTCCTCCCGTTTTGTGTGGTCGTTCTTTTTTGTGAACTCTACACACAAACAACACACACTCGCCGACACAGTTTACACCCAAAATAAAACAAATTCGATTGAGTACAATACCCTCATTTACCAGCATAGCAATGTCAATGCCCGTCCATACCTTGCCTTTGTATTTATTTTTATTCCCGAATCTACAGTATATAATTACGGAATATACTATATTATTTTTTTATGCTAATGCTGTCGTTTAAAAGAAAGTTTTTATTTGTTAGAATTCCGGGACAAAAGAGAAAAAGAATTTGACTGCCACGATTTAAATTAGGGATATTTTAATATAAGTGGATTTTATATTTAGTTCTTTCATCCGTTTCGATGGTCTTTCCAGCGTTTCGCTTGCTTGTATGCAAATGAAAACAAGGGAATCAGCTGCGGTTGTAGTCTCTGGTCCTAAAAACAATTGAAGGATGAGATAATGATGATGAAGTGAATAAATGAGATGATTTTTTGGTTTTGAGATGAAAGAACCCGTTGTCCCAAAACTAAACCGGTGTCAAATTTAGCTCCTCCACCGCAAATGCAGGCAACTATCTGTCTAATCTTGAGTAAACCGCTCCCCAAGAGTTGAAGGGATGTGGATTAACCTTAATTACTTATGAGGAAGTAGGGATTGACATTTTTAAACCCATGTTAATAGCTGCAAGAGAATCCAGCAGCTCAGCACCATGATTTTTCAAACGCATCCAACTAAAACCCACATTTAATATTTTTGAAGGAAACACAAACGCTTCACTTAACAACATTTTCTCAAAGTGCATTAACAACATGACAAGATAATTAATGCAATGAGATGGCATGGCATAGGCTTTTTAGCCACGCACGCCCATTTACAGGAGAAGAATACACACGTACGCACTCAAGGATCAGATCCGCTCGAGATTACTTCCTGCTTCCGCTGGCAGATATTAACAAACCAAAAATAATTAAAGGTTACATCCTCGATTTAAGATAATGGAGTACTTATAACCACTTTTGCATAGTAGGTAGGGGTCACTGTTGGATTTCGCAGATGGGTTTCGGGTTAATTATCCGAATCTGAAGGTGAACGAACTTTTTCATGTCAAAAATGCCGGGGACGGTCAACTTTAAGTGCAACATATAATGTATTTAATTTAAAATATTAATAAAACGACGCCGAATCGTTTTATGGGTTTAAAATACATGTAATGATTTCACGAGCTCGTAATAAAATTAGCCTAAAATCTACAGTGTTTCCGAGAAAGTTACAACAGCATTTGAAATGTCGGAAATGACTCCACGGTTCGGTAAAGCCCCATTGTGAGCTGGATTCCAAAAATTTTAGGTGAAGCACAAATAAAAATTTGAAGGAGGCGACGACAAGGATTTAAAGCCAACAGCAAAATAACATGGCTTGATGGCTTTTATACAGTATTGCATCCAACGAGTCAAATTCAGTCATACTTGATGAACCCCAGTGAAAAAGTCATTTTTAGGTCGATTCCCAAGGAAAATCAGTCAAAATGAGCATTGTCATCTTCCCTGCTTGTAGTTTACAAACTATTGGGTTGGTTGGAAGCAATACAGTTTTACAACACAGCACATTACAGTCAGTTTACACAGAAGATTGCACATTGGCATGCTCATTTTTATATTGCAAATATGTCCTACTCGGGACACACAGTGAACGTGGAAATTCATTCGTTTCCAATTCCATGCTGCCTTTCTTTAAAATTACAACAAAACAAAATATTTTACGTGCATGGCCAGGAATGGAAGGAACAATCAAAAGCCCTGGCAAATTGAAGACGAACTTTCATCTTGTCATTCAAATCATTTACTGACTCCCTTTTTCTCACCTTTAAATCCTTTACAACAACAATTTACTCGCTTTGACAATTCCACAATGTGTGAGGACAATGCAATTTAATGTACATGCACAGTGCAGCGCAAGACTAACTCCGGAGGAAACATTTGTGTTCGTGCTGCTCCATTACAATTCTATTCTAGTTCTGCATCAATTCCTCCCCTTTTATTGTACCTAATGTTGCATATGTACGTAGTTCATCAATAAAATAAATTAAATGAATATGCATGGCATCCGCATCCACGTTTGGCTACATATTCGCAGGGCCCTAATTTGTAAATAATTGGAAAAGTTGTGTTACTTTAATTTCTTTTTGTTTCATTATTCAATGGAAGAGGGATTTACAACTGCACTCCAAGTAGGCCGGCTCCGCTTTCAAGGGTGCGGTTGCGGTGAAGTTTGGATGAATACAAGTGAAAATGTGTTTGTTCGTGAGATTTACATTTTTATTCAGGATTTGTCATACAATGGGCCAACTCGGCGGTCTTTTTCTTAGTCAACCTTCTTAGCAGCTTACGAACTAAATTTAAGTTAGAGCCGACTACCACACACAATTTCTCGCACAAGAAGTGCACAATAAGCTGAATTGGCTGAATAATTTAATCACCAAATTATCGCGGCTAGGAAAATATGAAAATTTTAAATTGAATGAATAATTGAATGTAATAAAACTGCAGGAGACAACTGATTCTGAAATTTGGTCAAATCGTAATGGCGCTGACAGTTCCAACTTGTCCGCAATTTACAGATTCGGACTACAGCTTTTTGCTAGTTGCTTATGATTCATATTCCTTTGCACTCCATTTAGTACTTTTATTAATGCATTTAAATAACTTCTAGATTACAGGTTTGTACTGATATCCACTTTAATCAGCTCAGTGGACGCTACCGACGCTACGACTGCATAATGCAAGTTGGCACGGGTTAACGAATGCAGATAAATCTGAAAATGTACTAATCACCCATAATAAGTTCTGAAAGCAATATTATGCAGTGCGCTTGGACACTTTACTCGACGACGTGGTCATCAAAGTGTGTCCAAGAAGACCAAATGACAAGAAAGGAAAACAAGGAATTCAAATCAGAACATGAAATCTTTCCCAACCCAAAATGCGCTCATCAAATGATCAGAGTTTAGAGAGTCGGAGTCAAAATAATCTTTTCAATTTAATTCATCATCCTCACTTTTGTGTCAGACAGGCCCGGGCGGGCACATGGAATCATAATTTCATAGTGCGAGTGCCTTACCTTACTTATCGTCATCCCCATCATCATCATTATCCTTTGCTACAACAAAGACGACTCGCGTGTTTGTGTTCGTTCTCATCTGGTAACGTTAAAGATGGGACGTGACAAAAAGAAGGCAAAGTCACTGTCCATGAGGCTTCGTCTTCCAAGATTCTACTGACAAAACACTTTTTATTTTGACAGATGGATTTGAGTTGTTTCTACGTGTGTCCACCTTCCTTCCTGTTTTGAGAGTGAAACTGAATGGAGTTCGTCGTCGCGTCCGCGGCGCTGAGGACTCGGTGTGAAAGGGTAATTGCGGCGTCGGGGGTTTTGGAGGTGTCTGACTGACTTGAATTGGCAACTCTTGAGACTCTTAATTAGCAAAAATTTAAATGACAATCAAAGCACAGCTTGAAATCAATTATTTATTGAGCAAGGAGTGTTGTGGACATTTACATGTACGTGTATTATTGTTGTTGCTCATAGGAGTGCGACATTTTTGTAAAGCGGAAGTTAATCATATTGTGCTTTGAGCTATTTGGCAAACCATAACGTAATGAAGGGAACTTGTCTGATTACAACTATATGCAAAATATACGCTGAACATAATGTATTCCCCCTTAGCGGAGAATTTTACACTCTAAATTTAAGATTTATACCCCAGAGCTTCTGGCGCTTAATCTTTGATGCAAATAGCAAATTGAGAATTGGAAAAGTGTGCCATTTAAGGCAAAGATTGAGTTGCCCTCAACAAGGTGGGAAACCACAGGAAATGGGCTGAATAAATATTATCCTTAGAAGTATAATGGATCATCGTATCCTAAACGTAAACGGTTGGTTTTCTATGCAATTGAATGCAGTCCTTGTCAAATCGAAACCACAAGTCGCACATTATCATCCATTCAAAAGACGAAGTGCATTACTACGTGCCAAAGTGTCGTGCTCACACTCTGAAGTTTTGTATCCATTATCTGCTAGTTTAACACTCAGGATGGCACATAATAATATGAGTGGAGAAACGATGACAGGAGCTCGGAAAAATTGCACGACTAAAATTTTAATGTACTTTTTTGCTTTCCATGTGCTCGTCCATTCGGCTTTTGCATTCTCGTTTTCCGTGTGATGATAAGTTGAAAAATGAAAGTCCCCTAAAATGTGATCAGAATTACAGTATTATTCTGTATTCGTGTCCGTATGCAAATTGCTTTCATGAATTTGAGGAAATTCTATAATGACTCCCTGCTTGACTTTGATTGCTGGGGAAGGTGCTCAGAAGATGTGAATTACTGAACGTGATGAAAATGACAAATGTCGCCACACCAGAAATTCCAATGTGTTGTGTTTAGAAACAGACAAATAGCACATACAAATATCAAAAAATTTTCAAATTCCAAAATGCAGCACACAACACAAAACCCGGAATCTTGTTATTGAGATTTCCTTTGTGTCCCACATGAAAAGCAAGTTTTGTACTTGCTGGTACAATTTACAACTCTTCATCAGCACAACATCTAATGACAATGTCCGAATCCGATACGTTAAAATGAAATTTTTAGTCAACCTTAAGCACCATTGCAACGTTCACTAAAAATAAGCTTAGTAATTAAAATTCATGAAATAGAAAAGTACGTAAAATACGGAAGTAAAGTGAGTAAGAGTAAAGCTTGTTTGACATTGTTGCACTTGTTCTTAAAGCTCTAAATATTGAAAAAAACCTGTGTAATTTCTTAATTTGGGCTTGGCAATCAACTACGGCACGGCACGACGTGATGGGGCACAATGCACTGACTGGCTCAGAGTCGGAGACCAGAAAATTGTACCAAATACAAAATGTTATTTTCCAAGTTGATGTGATCAATCCACCCATCATTAAACCTCGCCTTTTCTAAGTTTCATTTTTGATTTAAATTGATCACTTCCTAATACAATGAGCGCTATTGAGCTGAGGGAGTGCTACATTTTTAACTCAGAGTTCGGAGACGAGCACGAAGATGTAAGTTTATTCGTATAGTATTTATTGAATTCAAGGTCCAACAGTCGTCTTTTATTCGTGATTGAGTCCGGAGTAGTAAATATAGTGTTGATCATTCAAACTCATTTATATTTTAGGAAATGGGAAAAATACTGTACTACTATCCGCCCCACACGGACGAAAATATTCAATTAAAACGGGTAGGATTATGTGAGGCTATAATAAAATTCACTCGGTAAGTTGACAAACGTATTCCCATAATTATTGCCAATTGTGTAAAGTATAATTCATGTAGTTCTTCTCGTCACAGTAATTTTGATAGTCAAGCCCCGTGTGACTCGCTTCATACGCAGAAATCCAGATTTGTGTTCATTCAGCCCGAGCCAGAGTTTTGGTTTGTCGTGGTAGGTAATTTGTCTTTGTCATTAAATGTTTGATTTTGAATACAATCGAGATAGAAATGACCAAAATATTTAATTTGGATAGGTTCTATCTGTCCCCACCGTCATTCGATTAACACCTGATGGCCAGGAAGTAATTGATTACCACAATGATCAAGTTCAGGACAATGTTTTTCAAGCAGTTCTACACAGACTTTACCAAAAGTTTGTACTTTTCAATGACAAATTAAGCACAATTATTAGTAAGAGTGGAGTGCCTGATCTTCAATTACGACTGAAAAATTTCATCGACATCGTACGTGGCTTAATTCAATTTTGTAATAATTCCACTGATTCGATGGTTATTTTATTAACTATTTCAGAATTTGAAAAAAATTGACATGAGCCAATGTGGTGTTTCGGAGATATTTCAAGGAATTCAATTTTTACCGCTTAGTCGTCAAATATTCCTCAAAGTTCAGTGTTTTATCAACCAACTATTAATGAGCTTGCCACAAATTCGGCATTTACTGATGTTGCAAGGTGACAAACTGATTTGGTGAGTACTTCCCGCTAGCTGCTAGCGATTGTGAATATTACGGAACTTGGACGTAATTTCGAATATTTATAAATGTTATTTGTTCCAGGAGTGGCGTTGGACAGGGTGATATTCAGATATTTTATGATTACTTAGTCCACGATCTCTTGTCGAAGCACTTCCTCTCTGGAGCAGATCGCCAATCCAGCTTTGGTTTTATTTACAAAAAGGCCTCAAGTATTTATCTGAGTGACCCTACCCCAGTTCATACTTCAGCAAATAATAGCATAAGTCCAGAGCCGAAGACAAATCCTGACAATGACAACGTTAGTAGCAACAGCAATGGACATGCTTCAATTGATTCGTTTGCCACCGCCTCGTCTTCACCATTTCCCAATACGTCAAACGATAAGAAAACTCCTACACATGCTTGCAGTGGTCTCACGAAGAAACGATATCACATGATTGTGTACAAATGCGAACAATCTTATTTGATAATGTTGCTTGACGGTAAGTTTATAATTAATTTTTGCTGGAGGCATTTGTGTATTGGTAATTACAAAAGGGGTTCTATTTATAGATAGTGAAGACTTCGGAACTCATATACTGGGAAATATTGAGTTATTCCTTAGTGTAAATTTTACACCTTTGGCCCAAATGTTGATCCGGGATAAAACAAATTCTGCTCCAACTCATTCATCCACATCAGGGCTTCCAAATCATATAACAACTACATCCTTGGACACTGTTTCACCGAATATAAATTTTGTTTACTTCAACAATTTGAATTTGGCTGAGAAAATGTCTCCTGGATGCCCCTGTGATCAAAATGCATATCGGCTGCTTGCGGATTTGAAATCCGATCTGGCAAGGTATTTTTAGAGTAGGGAACTGTTCCAGTTTAATAGTTGGTAATTCGAATAATTTTTAAGGATGAGCGAGAACGGAGAAATTGTTGTCAAAATGGTATCTGACACTTGGATAGTTGCGAAGACTTCCAATCGTCGAGAATTCTATGCAATATTTAATCACAAAGGATCAAATCTACTGGAAATCGATGGTAAGTATTTTATTACATACTTCAAAAATATTGCTACATATCTAATCTAAATTTTTATTGTATTATTAGAAGAATTGAAGAAACTGACTGACACACACTTAAGTAATATATTCTTTCAAGACTAATGTTCTAATTACAAAAAATGGCAAGTAAACACACCTCAATAATTATAACAATTTATTGATCCCGCCAAATGTACTCAACTAAACATATATCTATCATACTTTTATAATACAATTAATTCACTGGCATCCTATTCAATAAACAATTCGGCTGGTTTTATCAAGCCCCAGTACAGACCTAAATAATAATCTAGTAAGTTATGCATTACGCATTGTATTGTGCATTGCGCTCGCTGAACTACACATGCTGCTACTAGTGTACTCTGCACCAAATCGGATTTTGTTTTTTGACCTTTATTGCCTACGCCTGTTTGTCCTATTTTCTATGATGATCATCCTCCAACATTTCACGCCCACTTAGAGTGAGGCGATTTCTGGAGGACGGCAGTTTGCATCCAGGTGTGAAAGTTCACAGGAATTACAATAATACATTTTGTACAATTTGCTTGGGATACATATTGGAATACCACTAGCCAGTTTCTACTGTCTACGGAGGTGGGTGGCAATGCATACCAAGTGTTGATTGTAGCAGGGCGGAATCTAACTCCTCTCTTCTGGATTCTGAATGCCATTGCAATTAGAGTATGACGATACTCAATTCCCTGACGTACCGTAGCTTTGCAATGCGAATCCGCCTCACCTACACGGTGTGCCCTCGATCCAAACCAATTAACAGCAAGGAAATGGCAGATCATCAAACTGAAGTGAGTTGAAGCGTGCGGCTCCATAATAATCATTCCAAGCCCAACTAATCCCCTTCGTCATTTGTAGCTTATGAGAATCCAGTCTTTGTGTCCAATTATTTAATTAGCGTACATTAAGTTGTACGCCTACTACTATGTACTACTGCGTATTGCGTATTCTTCCTTCTCCAAAAGGAATTACACTTCGATTACGTGTGCTATGTACTTGAGCATGAAGGCGGAGCTGATCAGCCGGAACACATTCTAAATGACTTTAATCATAACTCCGTCCGTCCCCTATTCTAAGTCACAAATCTAAATTGTAGTTCTCTCATTGGCGGAGGTTCTTATTGAACCGTAAAATTATCCCCTAGCCGGATAAAATATTTTGTAAGGTAAAGCATCAAAACGAACTAGTGTTCTTGGAAATTGCCGCCCAGAAACCCGTTCGCAAAAACATTCCCGTTCTTCAAGAAGAACTATTAATCGCTGATAACTATTACAATTGTGATTTTGGTTTTACCTCGAAAAACTGAGTATACGCCCTACCATTTTTGTTCAGAGTGTGCCCGAAAATCGAGCACAAATCGAAAGAGTGGGTGGAGGTAAAGAAAGTCATGAGAGGTCTTAATCTGGACACAAGCCCAGCGCCTCGGAAAAAACCAGCCCCAAAGGTAATTTCAAATCGTTGTATGTTCAGCAAAAATATTCCACTAATTAGTGCTCTTCTGTTCTGCGTTGGTATCCAGTCAGTTGAACTAGGAAGGAGAAAACATTCACTTAGCGGTGTTGCTTTCGTGGATCGAATTCAGAATCCATTCAGAAGGCAATAATATTGGCTCACCACCACATGTGCATGTGAAAGAAATTCATCTTGTGGGATTGAATGTTATACAAGGAATTTGATTTCCGGAGTAAATATCGATTTGGCCAGTAATTTGTGAAAGAATCAACAATTCTCCTAATCAAATTCCATTTGCTTTCATCAAATTATATATCTACCTGGATTAACTTGTGCGTGAGCGCCATGATGATAAGCATTAAATTGGGAACGCAATAAAAGTGCGGGTTTGTTTTCTTCAGGGTCCAAGCTGGCATTTGCAAGGTTGTCAACTTTGTGGAGGAAGTATCGAGTTTTAGTGGTGACCTTTTATAGTTTCGATTTGCATGAGTGAAATGTGAAATTAGAACTGTTACTGGACGTGGGGTTGTACCAGCAATTTTCTGATATCCCACAAGCAGTAAGGAAAAGGAGCTAAGGTTGTGAACAAATTGGGTTCTGTCAGTTTCTTGCGTATTCAAATCTTAAATCCTTATTTTCTAGTCAGGGCAGGGTATGTGTAGAAATCTCAGTTTTTAACAATTTTGAGCGAAAGGAGGTGTGGGTTCTCAAATAGAAGAATGGATTCAGCTGGGAATAAAAGTGTTGAACGTGACGAGCCACAGCCACAATGCATGTGTATCTCGCACAGCCATCTGGTTTTCTCTCAAAATCATGCCGACGAGGTAAGAAATTGTGAGCTTAATTGTTGCTGTTTTGTAAATATCCTTGCTCAAAATTTGATTCAATTTGATATCACATTGAAACCCAACCAAATAAAGCCAATTTGCAAAATTACAATGTGTCAATATAACGAAAGTAAAGCTTAGCTGTAAAAGCATTTTCTACAGGCTGTATTTTGAAGTAATACAACAGTTTTGCATTGTTTGAAATTGATGTGGCGGAGTTCAAAATGATTTTATGGCCCCAGTTCGTAGATTGTGCTCCTAGAATATTGCTTGCCAAAATGTGCTAATTTGATTTGGAAACTTGTTTCCAACTTCTCTCTCGCGAATATGCATAGGATGGAATCCGTTTAGACTCACACTCTAGTGTCAATCCACAAACAGAGTTATTGAGATCCGTTCTAAACATCAAGCTACGGTGTGCATTTTACTACAAGTACAAACAACAATTCGTGGAATTCAATAAAATGGATATAAATGAAATTGGATTATGAATGTATAAAAGTCTAAATGTAAGTACACGGCACATGTTTTGTGAAAGCCGGCTTTGTTTTTCCAAAAACTGAAGGAAAGGTTTGACGAGTGAAATTGACGCACGCCGCCAACCCAACCACAATTTCCAATATCAATACCATAATTGTTTCACCATCCTCTTTCCCTCATCAAACTCGCCAACCCGCCGACGGATTCGTAGTAGGCTCAACCGCACATTATTACCATTTATAAAGAAATACGTGCGTACCACAGACCGAATTTTCCATCGTTAAACTCATATCCTCATTATTTTTAGCATCGAACGATTTCCGCGGGTGGAATATTTGCTTGCACAGAACCAAGAGAACATTTTATGTCGTAATTGTGAATTGGGTTCGTTATATTGGGTAAATGTAAATGGATCTGACCATCTTGAAGAAAACTGACTGTGGAGTAATGCGTAGCCACATTCGGAACAAAATGTACGAATTGAAAGAGTGCAATGTGTCGGGTACATGACATGGATTAATGATCCCCTCTCTATTTTTACCCATCATTTGCATAATTAACAATTGGACTAATGAAGGTTGGATGATGCGAGGGTGGAGTGGATCCTATTCCATCCCAGATCACATTTGGAATTCTTTTCTTGGAATCTCCTTTAATCGGATCTCCGTCGTATTTTCAGATCCAGATCGTCGTCAGCCGGACAGGGAGTGAGACAGACGTCAAAATAACCACAATGAGTAGAGATGCAAGATGTCGCCTCCCGCCACTCGTTTTACCAGGTACTAAAATTAAGTTAGCTGTTGAGTATTTTTACAAAATCAAGGTTGCTTTTCTAATACATATTTCTGATTTTGGCCAGGTGACCGCTCTACAACGAACAAACAATCCCGGGCAAATTTGATGATCCCCGTCCACCAACAACGAGCTTCCAGGAACTCGAGTCCGACCAAGGCAACGATTTCTTTATCCGAAAGGACCTTGAGTACCCTTGAGCCGGATACGAGCGCAACAGCAAGGACCCGGAGTGGAAGTGAAGGAAATACCCCATATTTTGTGTCCTTGCCGACTTCTCCAATTCCCGGTTACACTTCTCGTTATCATCAGGATTGCTTCCTTCAACCTGTGGTCACACCAGGGCCTTTCCCGGGTCCGACTTATCAATTTCGAAGGGGTAGCAATGCTAGTTCCAAGTCTTTGAGTCCGGGTCAACAGAAAAGTTCCGCTAGTAGTACCAGCATTCCAAGTCCAACTCTACCCAAATCGGGTCCAAGGAGCCCTATTCCCCGAGGAAGATCCATTGGGAGGAGATCAGGTAAGCACTTGTATGGATTCTTTTAAATATTTTCCTCATTCCAATTCGTTTTCTAAGCCATTAACATTTGAATGAGATTAGTTTTTGAAGTTGTGCTAAAGATAGCGGAAATTAATTTTCTGTCTTCTGTTTTCTGTACACCATTTCTTAAATATTTTACTTGACCATAGGTGAATGAACCAAACAGTTGATATTTTATAGAAAGTACTATATTTTTTACCATGCAAATTTGAAAACTAATCCTGCAAGTTGAGTCATTGCATATTCAGGATGTACCCGCATCCTAATCTCATCAGCAGCAAATAACGACTTACAAATAAAATTTATGACGACAGACAGGATGCAGTTTACAGATTCGCTTCACATTGCAATATTGTAATATGCATTTCAACTCATCTGCTTGGGTCTTAATGGCATAGGGGTTTTATTGGACCTATAAATTGCATTAGTTTAGCAAGCACTAGCCTATCCGCACAAGCTAATATTTATTGCCTGTGAATCTTGCAATGCAAGCGATGATGGAGCAGACACAAGCAAAGATACCATCAACAACAGATCCATGCATACAAAATCTACGTCACCCGTCATTCAACAACTCCAAAACTGGGTTGGGAAATCCAATGCAAACTCCCTTCCCTGCCGAGTTTCATTTTATGAAAATCCAACACAATCGACAACGCGGATTGAAAACTGTATTTTGCCCTGATGACGACGTCCTACGTCGCAGTCGCACATTTGAATTGGAGAATTTCAATTTGGTGAACTCCATGTGCTCCAGTGTTCCGCTCAGGGTAGACAAAGCAAGGCTTCCAATCTTGGACATTGCTCTTTAAACTTTTCAGAAAAGTAGGTGCCACATCAAACAGGGTAATAGAACTTTTTGCGGAACAGATTTAACGTTCAGATCCATACCAAAAATGAGAAAACTTTTCCCTGTGTGTTGTCTGGCTTCGTCCCCCCTCCCCGCCCCCCTCCGGCCTGTCTGTCATTCATCTGCCTGTTTAGTCGTAGTCAGTCGGAGCCGCAGCCGTGAGCCGTGCCTTTCATCTCGAAAACGGCAATAATAATCCTTTGCACAGGGACGTACATTTCAATACAAAATAACATTGGATTTGCATTGCGTGACTCCAGAGCTGAAATTGAGCCCTAACTAGGAACCTGAAAAGCCGGGATGAGACTAGGACTAGGACTCTAGAACTAACCGAATTATCTCACAGTCCCGGGCTTCCTTTCAGTCCGTATTTGCCCATGCCATTTCAGCCATCCATCCGACTCAAACTAGGCTCCTTGCAGTAGTGCTATTTGGACTTGTCAAGTTCATCAGTCCTCAGTCCGTCGACTTTCACCGCCGGGGATGGAAGAAAAGTAAAAAAGACAGAAAAAACTGAAAGAGGAAACCCAGCCCCGTAGTAGAAGTTAGGAAAAGTTTTCGGGGAGACATTCATTCGTATTCATGTTGGGTCGACGGAAATGGAGGACGAGGAAATCATTCCTAATGAAAAAACTCAATTTGGACGTTATTGGACAATAACAAACTTATTTTGATTCCCCCCATTGAAGTGGAGTGCAATCATCAGTCGTTGGGATAATAATATTACAAAAACGTGCCACTTTGGAACACTCTCCATTTTATATTTGCATGTTCGCATAAACCAATGCGAATTTAAAGCATCAATACAATTCTCAAAGGCTGAGGCAGATAGTACGTGTCATGACGGTCGCCTCTCATACATAATCTTATTGAGCACAAAGTTATGTTGACCCGCCATTGTTTTCAAAGGAGTGAAGGACTGTAAATGGGTTTTGTTTGACTGACAGCCCTCGTGTTGGCCATGTTAAGTGTCAATTGAATTTCTTGTGGATTGTGATTGTTTCATTGGAAAGTGGGGAATTCTTGTGCAGTCGAATGTATTTGCGTCTGTGTAAAAATTATGGTTGCATGATAAAAGTGGTGGAGTCAGTCGCTTTAGCAGCAACTGCCTTCGTGGAATGACAATCATTTTGTTTAATTACCTTGTTAATCACTTGCTCTTATTGCATTTCTGTTCCTTTTCCAGTTGTGATCTTTCCGTAACCCTCCAATCTCCTTGTCCTCTCCTTCGTGTTGTGCTGTTCATTGCGTGTGAGTGCTTAAGGCGACGAACGACGGAGTTTAAGACAAATCGACTGGCTTTGGATTCCAGGTCTGAGTCGATGAGCTTTGTTAATTGTTAATGAGGGAACGTAATTTAGCGAAGACAGCAAGCATGGGAGCCAGAACTTCTTCTTGTATCAAACAAAGTAAGTGGGTGGAGAAATCCTGTGTTAGGAAAGCATTAATTGTGTCAAACCATTCTGCATGTTGAGACATCCATTTATCTCCATGAATATGGTGTGGTGTGGGCTTATAAACAGTTGTTATGAAATTAATCGATTCCACTCAACCCAGATACTACAACAGTATTGTTCACTAGCAATATTGAACAGGTTTAGATCTTTTTAAATAAATACGAAAGTCTTATTTAATCCTTCTAAAATAGTACCAAATGCCGGTGTTTTAGTGTTAGCACAAAAATTGTGTTCATCGAAGCGACTGAAAATAATAAGAGAGGGAAAGACGTCATTACTCCTTGTTTGATCTGCAATGTCAGTCAGTTAATGTCGAGTAAACAATTGAATCAATTAGGGGCTTTGCATGTATGGCCACATTTGGCTCCGGCCCGGAGAATCCAGTCAAACTCTTCATGTAGCTATTCTATGAATGCACAGTACAGTATGTTCTCCACTCGCTCTTATTTTGCAAATTGCTATTAAACTCCCGGAGCGTGGCGGATGAGCGAATCCGGAACTTGTACTTAAGTGCATCTACTCACCATATGTCATCATTCAGTTTGTCTAACATACTTTCTTATGTTTTCTTTTCTCTACTGACAGGTTCACCAGCTCCAGCACCAGAGAAGCCCCTGGATCAGGGTGAGTGCAAATGCAAATGTGTTGTTTTTAGATAATGTAATTCTCATGTGGATTACAATGGGTCTTAATTTTGTTTGAGGAGCGAATTGTGTCCGATAATTTAGCTTATTGGTGGACAAATTCGTGCCCCAGTAAATATTTATGGATTTTTTGACATTGTAATTATGATTGTATTTTTAGTGTTTGTTTTTCACACAAACTAGTGGACATTTTTGGATATGGTATGACAAATTGAAAAGCAAAGATTTGTTCCAGTAATCAGATTTTATTCAAACTATAACATTCCAATTTCAATAAGACCCACTTTAGTTTGAATAATGAATGGTGCTTAAATTCAAAACACCATCAAATTTGAACAAAAGTGTTTACTATTTTCATTTTCAGACAGAGTAGAGCAGTATCTTAAAAATAATCCCGACTTCCTGGAGGAATATGTTTCAAAGAACATCAACATGGAGACCCTTGAGCAGTGGATGGTGGACAGGCATAAAATGGTTGCAAATCGACGATTGAGCCTTTCACAATGGAAATTCGGGCGTGGTTCAGAGAAATATGCCATGCTCAAGCGGCTGTCCCTTCAACTCAATCGTAAATCTTAAATCAAAACTATATTTGAAGTGATAAGTGCTTACTATTTGTTATATAAAGGAAATCCACCTGAAGGAAATGTATTGTGGGAATTAGCCCTTTGCATTTCAAGTGCAGTCTCCGCATCATCATTCGTCCTTTATTTGCTGGATCGAACAACAAATTCTCTCCTTAGATTCTCACCACTTCAAAAGTATTGGGTTGATTATTATTTCAAATTAACTTTGAGATTATAAAATCACTTTCTTAGAACGGAACAGTTTGCCCGTTTTCCACTGGATGACAGCGTCAATACAATGGCAACATTTGCAGCCAGGCGTAGAGAACCCCAAAGAATGACTCGACCAGAAGCCCTGGCAAGATTCAAGGATGGACTCGGAGATCAAAATGCTAATTTGGAAGGATCTTACCATATTTTATGTTATCCGATTATTCGAGCTGACTCTGAGGTTTCCGGAGTGATCGAATTACATCGTCAAGATGTCAAATCTGCATTTTACGTAGAAGATGAAGAAATCGTGAGCAGCTATCTTGTTTGGGGAGGGATTGCTCTTCACTACGCGGAATTAAATTCAGTCATGATTAAGCAGAAGAAATTGAATGATTTTCTGTTGAGTGTAGTCCGGTTAGTTCTAAATATTTTGAAAACAATCATTACAAATGGAACTCAAATATGATGTTTTTGATTGCAGGTCGATATTTCAGGATATGGTTTCAATGGACGCAGTTATCAAAAAGGTTATGAATTTTGCACAGAGGTTAGTAGATGCGGACCGGGCATCTCTCTTTCTCCTGGATAGCAAAACAAAGGAATTATACGCTAGGATCTTTGACATGGGTGGAGGTCAGGATCTGTCCAATAGTGGGAGCGATAATGCATTGGAAGGGCCACCAAAGGAGATACGGTAATTGTGACTGTTGAGCTCATTTCAATTTGGGAAATATCGAATATTTTCCATGCATTTACAGATTTCCAATTGGTACTGGAATTGCTGGCCAAGTTGCATCGAGTGGTGGAGTCCTGAATATCCCAGATGCGTACAAAGATGATCGTTTTAATCGTGGAGTGGATCAACTAACTGGATACGTGACTAAGACCATTCTATGCATGCCAGTTTTTATTCGTTCCACAGTCATCGGAGTTGTTCAAATGGTGAATAAAAAGCATGGCACATTTACTCAAGAAGATGAGGAAGCGTTTGAAACATTTGCCGTGTACTGTGGACTTGCTCTGCATCACGCCAAATTGTATGATAAAATCCGGAGATCTGAACAAAAATACAAAGTTGCCCTAGAAGTCCTGTCCTACCATAATACTTGCACAGATCAGGAATTTGATACAGCGAGAAACATCGGGCTCCCACATCATGTCATTGGCCTTGATGAGTAAGATTAAGACATTCTTGAATAGTTTCCTGGGAATTCAGGAGTGTTGATTAAATTTATATTTTTGTCTAGTTTTTATTTTAAGCCATCAGGTGATCATATGGAGAAAGTTCACAATGCTATTTTCATGTTCGTTGATTTATTTGGAGTAAGTCGGTTTGATTTGGATTCTCTATATCGATTCACTCTCACAGTCAAGAAGAATTATCGTCTTGTCCCGTATCATAATTGGAGTCATGGATTCACGGTTGCCCACTGCATGTATTGCATTCTCAAGAAAAGCTCGTGCTTTCGACCACTTGAAGTGGGTTTAAAAGATTTCCTTGTTTTTTTAAAAAAAAAGGTTAATTGCAAAAGTGGTTAAAGTGGTTGGCCTGACTGTGTACATTTCAGTGCCTGTCACTTTTCGTTGGCAGCCTTTGCCATGATTTGGATCATCGAGGAAAAAATAATAAGTTTATGCTGGAGTCTGCATCGCCACTGGCTTCTATTTATTCAACATCCACAATGGAGCACCATCATTTCAACCAAACCGTTACTATCCTGCAACAGGTCAGGTTATAATTGCAAAAAATCTTCCGGACTTTTACATTCTTAGATCCAATTTTTAGGAAGGGCACAATATATTTGCTAAGCTGAGCTCGGAAGAGTACAAACAAGCACTGGGGAATATTAAACATTGTATTTTGGCAACGGACCTTGCGCTTTTTTTCACAAATAAAGCCCGTCTTCAAATTCTAATGGACAAAGACAACTTTTCTTGGGGAGTATCAGAGCACAGGTAATAAAAACAAATATTATTCTTCAGATTTTGCTAGAGACCAACGGTATTAAATTTTCAAATCAAAGGCTTCTTGTCTGACACTGATAGGTTGCTCGCGCAAGCAATTGCCATGACCGCAGCAGATCTTTGCGCTAGTTCCAAACCGTGGGACATTCAAGTGGAGACTGTCAAAGTTATCTTTGAAGAATTTTATGAGCAAGGGGATCTGGAGAAGCGGGCAGGGCGCGTGCCTATCCCAATGATGGATCGCGATAAAATTGACGAGCAACCAAATAGCCAGGTATGTAACCGATTCTAAAATTATGATTCTACTTCTCTCATACCTATTTAACATTGAAATGTTTTACTCAGGTTGGATTTATCCAAGGAATTTGCATTCCCTGCTACGATTTATTACACAAATTAATCCCTGAAACACTCCCTCTCCTCGATGGGTGTAAAATCAACTTAGCCCGATGGAAAGCCATGGTTGAGCAACAGTCCAAGGAACATAAAGATAGACGCTCTAAATAGAAACCAAACTGGGCACTCGAAGGGGCTGTGAAAGTATTAAGTTGTGTGCCTAAACTCACCGGTTTTTAGTAATTGGCAGCAAATGAGAACGCACGCTTTTATTAAATGTGATATTTTAATCCACATATGTCTATAAATGTTGTACAAAATATAATACAGGATCTGATTGTTCTCTCGGATTATCTATTTAACTAACAAGTGTAGCTTATATAAATTAATACGTTTCGTTATTTACGGACTATAGTACCACAGAAAAATTGCATAGTTGTGTACAATGTTGAAAAATTCCGCTTGGTTCAAATAATTTGACAGTTTTAATTTGTATTGAGCGCTTCTGAAAGAAATGTTTGGTTAATGTATTAAATGTGTTTCTGACTGGTGTTGTTACTATAATTTGTTGGAAAAATGTGTTTAACACTTTCATATTGTTGCGAGATTGGCGATTCGATTCGTTTGAGACAAAACTTGGACGACTTGATTCCGGTTCAGGAGGTAAAAATACATTAGTTGAGACTTTCTGATATCACACAGCAATTTCCCTTTGACTGTCATAGGTTTCAGAATTCTTCCGTGTATTCATTCTCGTACATTTTGGGCAAACAGAGGTTCGAGGGTTGAAGCAGCGATAATGAAAACACGAGGAGCACTTATTGCATCTTGTGACCCGTGAAATTTGAAATGGAAACAATATGTCGTTCCTTTTGCAGACTTCACAATGGAATCCAAGTTGATTACATAGCTGGAATGAAGAAAATTACAATACAATCTTAATTGTTGTCAGCATTTTATAATTTCAGATATTGCTTGCATGCTTATTACCTCGCAATTAAAGACGTGTTGAGCACTCCTTGTGACGACTTCTCGCGCCTTGATGGGGAGCCCGGTTGAGAACCGCAAATGAATTAAATCGTCTAAGGAGTAAAGGTCTATATCCTTCGTGTAGTACGAAGGAAGCTTGTCTAATTCTTCATACAATCTGTAAAATTGTTAAAATTGATGGATCCAACTTTATATTAGACTGTGTAATGTAATAGCACGCAATTTATCTTACTCAGCAGCTGCTCTGCAATTCTTCAAGTATTCGGTTAAGAATTTTAATTGGATCCGACAATTTCGAAAGCTCACGATTTTTCCTTTTCGAAGTAAGTTAGAATTGATGGCAACAATGTTGTACACCGGGTCAGACTGAAGACTTTCTAGTAAAGTTGCACTAAAATTTGAGACAGCATACCTAAAATAAAATTTAACTTTAATAAAGTCTGTACAGTTACTTTTACATTTACAACACTAAACAAATGTGACATGTGACGTACGGGCTAAAATCCCAATGGTGAAGTATCATTTGTGGAAGTCTAGCTCGTTTCAGTGTGTGGCACCCAGTACAAAAATACCGCCCCAAATAGTTACAGTATCGAAATGTCCCTGCGTATTTGTGCTCTACTTTCATTCCACACCCAGCACAGCGGTACTTCTGCCCATCAATCAGTACCTGCAAACTAAAAACGAAGGGAATGTAAAAAATTGAACATGACGACAACTGATGCAATTGTAATTCATCGGCAAGACTGACAAAGACCAGGTGGTAATGTGCATTTGCATGCGAACCATTCAAATATTAACAAACTCCTCAGATAAACTTACTTTGGTGGCGGATGAACTGTAAAAATAATTTGTGGTCTTGGAGGTGCCCACTCTGCCGTCCCTCGCAGACGCATACTTTTGTCAAGACTATCAGTTTCGCTTTCGCTAGCACTATTCCAATTTTTCGGCATTGGTAAAAGTGCTTGAGGAGCATCCCGTTCTGTAACCATCCATTGTAGTTGACTTGCATCAGCTAACTCTATTTCCTTCATCTTAGCAGTTCGAAGGAGGCTTAATGCAACGCTTTCAGCAGAGAAGGAAGATGCGGCTAAATCGTCAGATGAGGAAGATATGGACAGACTTCCGCTTGTAGTTGCTTCTGGAAATTTTAAATAGGCAGAAGTCAAATAGAGGTTTAATGGAAACGTCACAAGATCAAGCAATTTACCTGTTGTCGAGAAAATACTCTCACTGCGACCGTCCGACCCAAGTTTTGTATGAGATCTAGGTTTCTTCCGGATATTAGAAGGCGGGTGTCGTGACTGCATTCTCCAGTTTTCATATCTGAAATTAGAAAAAGTAAATAATAAAGTCAAACCATGCGTAGCCAAAATAAATGCATTAATAAAAGTGTTTACTCTGATTCCTCGGTTTCTGTATATTTTGTGCGTCGTCTCTCAAGCTGCCGACTAACAAACTTCTTTTGATTGAATATACGATGCGAGCTTTCTACAGTTTCTCCAAACATTGCCTCCATCCTCTCATAGTGCATCCTCTCCTTTAATTCTTCTGCCCTTTGTCTAACTTTGAGACCCTCAAATGCAGATATAAGAGCTTCACTGACATTAAAATGCGCGTTCTCACGATCCAATTCCGGCATTGATTCAGAAAATGTTGAAAGAAAAGATGTTAAACTTTGCCCTTTCTGGGGCATGGGAAAATTTCCCAAAGCAGCCGGCTGGACAAAACCCCCAGATTCCAGAAAAGACTTTGTAGCAGGTTTGCGATTTTGAATCGTCTGCGTGCTTTTTTGGGAGGAGTTATCCAGAGTCAGTGTTAACTCTTGTACAATTTCTGACTGTGGCTCGGCATTAGGACTAGGTGAATTTTCAAGTTGAGAAAAATCAGGTGAAATCACGGGGGAACCGTACGAATACGAGAAGTCCGGAATACGATTACTGGGTGAGTCACTAGAAGTGGACATCAAAGGCGACGGCAAAATGGTACTGTCAGGATTTTGCGGGGAAACCTGCACTGGTGGTGATGGAACATTCAAATGATTTAAAGAACTTTGACCTTTTCTAACTACATTTGGATGACTGAGAGGCATTATGGGAGTTCCGTTCAAAGGCATGTCAAAGGCAATAGGTAACTTGTATCCGCTCTACAAAAAAAGTTCGCTTCTTATAACATTTTGACTTTAACCTCCAATTGTATAATAACTATTTCTGATTTACCGTATAAGAGGGAACACTGTTCAAAAGCTCAAAATTTCTTGACGAAAACGCGCGCAAACAATTAAGAAATGCCTTGTAGCAGGACTCATTTCGAATAAAGGCCCACTCGTGATAAAAACCGTGCTTCTTAGGAAACGTTTGACACAAAGTATCAAATAGACTGTGCTCCAACAGCCTAAAATGCATCATAAATAATCAAAATTAATTAAATGTGTTGATCGTATGACGACCGTTCATCACCATCATCAATTATCATCAATCGTTCACAACTTAAAACATGCTCATGCTCACAATCGGCTAATAGTTAATACAAACTTACGATTCTTCAAGCCAAGTATCAAAACCAGCAAAAGAGGGTTGGGAAAAGATCTGCAAGGAATATTAAAGTCTTGTTAGAGACATACATATTATCCCGTTTTTTCTGCTACTACAAATTCAAGTGCAGCACTTACAAGATAATGATTGATCTTTGCTCCGTGGCGTAGGATAGCCTGCAAATTAAGTTTAAGAGTTTTAATTAATACTGCACTGTAATTAAAAATTATATTATCTTTATTACCTTGATTCGTGCTTGAACTAAGCCAATCCCACTGAGCAAATAAAATACTGAGTGTCTAAGGACGCTAACGTCCAATAGTAGCTGAATTGTCCGGACCAAGTTCTCTAACAATACCTTTGGGCATTCCAGTCTTTCATTGTGTGCGGCATTCAATGCCATTGACTTCGGTGGCCGAAAACTTCCTCTTAGGTAATCACGGGTAAGGTGACATCAATTTCACCTTTTGTTTTTGGAGTGTGGCATCGTTGTTGAACAAACACCACTGCTACACCCTTCATTCCACGAAGAGAAATGCGGAAGTAGTTTGGGCCTTAGCAATGCTTGGATAATCTGGAACAAAACATTGCAATCACCAATAATTAAGGTTGGGCTGTTTAACAGTATGATTAGAACGATGATACTATGGGACTCGCTGAAAGTTAAAAGGAGACTGCATGGTCCATCACTCAATCATCAACTTCCTTTAACTTTATTGTATTGGACCTCGTAAGGCTGAATAACCACTAGAATTTTGAAGAAATTCACAGCCTGTGATGCTTGTGTGTGCGTGCAATTTCGTTAAAAATTAAAAAAAAAGACCAAATCAAAAGGAAATCTGGCAATTCTGTTTCATTAGCGCTTGCAAATAACCCCACCTAAATGGAATCGTATGATTAAAACTCGCTGGTATTTAAAAAAAGATTGTACTTACTATAATCCCTTCTTTAAATAAAACGCTCCCCGTCACATCCACAAAATTAAATTACTGCACTTAAGTAGGTCAGTTATTTTTACTTACCAACACGTGCTTCAAATGCAATGGAAGTGCAAGCAATTATCTATTAGCCATTTGTCGTTCGTTTCGTTCCACTGCTCTGTTTTAATTGAATGTGAAGACTGGTTGAACCCAGGAAGAAAGTCACAAGATGTTCGATTCCGAAATGAATGAACATGAGGTAGGTAGGTAGGTATGTATGGTCCAAAGTCCAAACACGCTGTGGAAGAGTGGGAGTTAAATATGCTGCAGCAAATGAATCATAGTTAAGTAAATGAAATATTTGAGTGCACACATGTTGCACAGTCGTGTAAAAATGTGACTGTCTGTTGTGCACTGCCTTGCTTTTCTGCGGCCACGACGGCGACTGATTCCCTTTCTATTACGTATCAAACTCAATGGCAGCCTATGTACATAATCCCTAGTCCATTGAATACTAGAATCTAAAAAACTTCGAATATTTTACAAGCATAGTCAGTCATGACAAAAGGCATGAAGAATTCTTTTGGGAATTGGACATCCGAGTCGTTGGAAAACTAAAGCTAAGCCGGATTTGTACATCTGCTTGGAGGAGGAGTAACGCCAAATACAGACGTCACGTCGGGTCGGCTAGAGACTTTGTCTTTTCCAAAATTATTCGATTCCCGAATTATTATGATTCATGGCGAACAAAGTGTTCTTTAAACTCAAGAATTAAATCTGATAAGGATCTTAACATTCATAGACCATAGATCCTTATAATAATTTATCCGTAAGACGAGATACATTTCTTAGCCATTTCCATGGCAACCGAACCCATCAAACAAGTTGATGCCGGATTTGTTAAGGGTGTTCAAACAAAACGGTATGCACAAAGAGGTTCGAAGCCTTCCTTTTCCTAGGGACGTCTTCTAAATAATCTCTGGGCATGCATGCCCCATTATGACACCACTCCTGATCTAAGGCAAGGCTCGGACTCGAAAATCAGGCAAATGAGATGTCATGTCGTGCTCCAGTGAATTTGAATTCATGATCTCTACTATGACTACGACTTCTACTGCTGTTGGATCGTTGGATCAGATGTCAAGTGCAGACGCCAACACTAAAGAACCAAGGCGGCATGGAATTATTACCCAGTAATTTGTTCAGTATGGGACTGTCTTCAAACAGTAGCGTTCATGGTGACCTTAAAAAAGTCGATGAAAGGAATAACCGTGGCGAATCAGAATTAAATATTGCGTTAGATAATGGTGAGTTTGCATTGATGTTACAAAAGAAAACACCGTTTACTTGTACAATTTGCATATCATAGCTGTTCCAGTTATTTGCAGCTGTGTACTCGATTTCTTCTGGGTAACTTTGTACGCACGCATTGCATAAACCATTTCCAATTTTCAAATGACCCACTACACTCCACACCACTGTTGAACCCAGGATTAAATTGCTTGAACGTCACAATTCACAATTTGAAGACAAATAATAACTTATTGTATAATTCGAATTCCAATAGGTTACAACATCATTGTATTCTAGGATTTCATTATATTACAGACACCCGACGAGAGTCCTGAACTCTAATAAATTTCTAATTTTCTTGTGCCAAACAGAGCATGGGAATCAACAGAATCAAAATGACTTTAAGGAGCCGCGGAACATTACGGAACACGTTCGAGTTCCTTCATCAGCTCACGTAGCAGAAATCGTTGGACGACAAGGCTACAAAATCCGATCGCTGAGGGCAAAGACAAACACGTATATAAATACACCATTACGAGGGGAAGAGCCTGTATTCTTCATTAGAGGCACGAAAGGTGAAGTTGTCTGTTGCTCAACGCGAAATATTAACTGCGGCCGAACATTTTAGTAAGATTCGCGCATCTGCATCATCAGTTTCGTGTCGCAAAGCAAGAAATACAAAGAAACCGGCAAAGCTCCCGCCCATAACGTCTGCATCGCCCAAATCAACCCCTAGTCCAGTGCCTGCAATCTTGGCGACTAAATTGAGTGCCAAGGCTCAGGTCACAATATTCGTAAATGTTCCACATAATCTGGTTGGCCTGGTCGTCGGATTGAGGGGAGTCACCATCAAACGAATCCAAGAACTAACCCATACGTTTATCTTAACACCAACTCGGGAAATGGATCCATACTTTGAAGTTACTGGACTTCCGGATAACGTCCAACAGGCAAAGCGGGAGATTGAAGAGGTCATTGAACATGCTGGTAACATTGCAGCTGGAGGTCAAAGATCTGCACCCGTGTCTGGAAGGGGAAATGAAACAGGTCCAGGGGCACCAAGTTCCCAGCCTAACCATTGGCGGACCGCGAGTCAGGAAGAAATACTTGCCTCTTTGAACATGTACGGTTTAAAAGGGCTGGAGGAAAGGCATGGAATGAACCTTGGATACGGAATTGTTAAGAAAGACTCGACAACTTCTGGAGTTAAGTGTAAGGAAGATGGTGACCCATATTTATTAGGGGATGAAGATGGACTGCTAATTGATCCCTTCGAAATGACGTCTACGAATCCTCGAGAAGGAGGCTTGCTCTGGGGTTTCGATTTGGGAGAAGATCGCGGGCCTTGGACAAGGCCTGCGGAATTCACAAGCGCATAATGCCTGAACCAACTAATTAATTCTCTCTCTTTATCGTGTATGGTGAATTATCTGAAAGTAAAGTAACGACTGTAATGTTTTGTTGAATAAATATTAGCATCGAGTGTTGAATTTTGCTCAAATGGAATTAAAATTATCAGCATTAGATGTAAAATTTTGTAAATTCTGTACTATAAAAAGGTCAACCACTAACTTAGGTACTAGACACACAGGAAGAGCAATAAATACATACTTCCGCCGGGGATGTATTTGCAATTTTATACTGATGTTAACTGGGGTGGCAGGCTGGGTGTAAGTACATGCATAAATTGTGATAGTAAAGCTGACATCAAATTGTAAATTAAATATTTAATATAAATTTGTTTAAATGCACAAATCTAAAGGGTATTTACATCTTGTATGCGATGTTATGCGTGCCATTGCATTCTTTAAAATCCAATAAAGAATGACTGCATAGAAACCTATCTAATCTCAACTCCGTTCGTGTGCCGCCGAATACGAAAGTAATCTCAAAATACGCACAACAGAGAACAGAGTTGACATTTGAAACTGACGTAATGCTTTAATCATTCAATTTACTGCCATTTGAAAGTTCACAAATCTGAAGCTTGTTTTTCCAACGAAGTTGTAAGTCCGACCGTAATACCTCCAGGTTAATTACATCTAAAGCTTTTAAATATCATCTAAAAAAGGTACCAAGGTGTATCCTTATCGGTGTGATTGGAACATGCAGGCTGTTCAAGTACGTTAAACATTAATCAGAATTAATTTTAAAGGCATGCATGCATTTCGAACAAAGGTTTTGCATATTAATTAAGTGTATTGTGTGGAAATAAGTTAATTTTGTATCAACTTTTCGTTTTCAGGATCTGATAGTCCAAGGTGGAAATCTGGTCATTCCAGTATTCAAGGGAGTTATTGACCTTACAACTGCAATAATTCCTGGAGTTCAAACTAAAACAACGGTGGAGAAAGCTGCTGAGGCTGTTGTCATCAAAGATAACCCGGGGAAAGGCGGTTGTTGTCGGAGCATTTGGAAAGGGAATCATTTGCAAATGCCAGTTATGGGCAGGAGTATGATTAGATTGGCTGGATTATCCGGAGCTCTGGCTGTTGGACTCGGGGCTTATGGAGCACATGGTGAGCGAATTAATAACAATAATAATTCTTTATTCAAATTCCTTCGGGCTCTCACCCATGGAACGCTCATTCATTTGGTGAGCGAATTATTAAAGCAACTAGCTAAAAGTTGCAATTGTTAATGCCGTTTGTTTCAGTAATCATGAGAAATGAGGATATCCCAGAAGATCAAAAGCATTCCTACCGAACGGCAAATTTATATCATTTTATGGGCACATTCGGACTTGTTGCCAGTTCTTTGGGCAAATACCCACTTGTGGTAAGTCGAATTTATTCACAACCACACTTGGAATGACTCGTAGTCAGTTATTAATAATTTTCATTTTCAGACCGGAATCTTGATGGCGTCAGGAACATTGCTATTCTGCGGAAGCTGTTATTATCATGGAATGACTGGTAATACGAAAGTCACCAGATTCGCTCCATTTGGAGGAACTACTCTTATTCTGGCATGGCTATCATTGATTTTGTAAAGTCAAAAGTAAATCTAGGAATAGTAGCTGGCAGTGGTAGATTAATTGTGACTCTTAACTTGACATTTAATGTCAGATTTGGACAATTAGGACAACTAAAGCGGAAAGTGCGAATAGGTGTGCGCTTGCGCTATAATTTTTGATGTCTACCGGCAGATGTGCTGTCGTTTATAATAAATTCTCATGAGTTCGGATAGTTATGTTATCCACATATTAGCTTGGTCGTATTTTTCATTTGGCATATAAAATAGCACAATAATTGGTATTGAATTAGCAAATTTGCGTTAATACTCAAACTGTCTCAATTATTGTTAAATTTGTGCTTCAAAAAAATAAAAACTTGTCATCATTAATGTTTTACTTTTGAATTTTATTCACATATCATTAATTTTAGTAATTACGTACACGTTTCAAACGAGGAAATTAAACTGAATGCTTCCGTACTATACAATTGACGTGTGAAAT